>JAPWTK010000469.1:0-72500 GCA_029963805.1 Aromia moschata
CATAATTATCTAAATTCAATACGTTCAATTAAGTGAGTTGTTACACACTAAAAAAAAAATTGATAAAATGTTAATATTCAATTGTGTGCTAATATCCAATGTGTGCTGTGACCATTTAATTCCACTCTATTAATACTCCTACAGACTCTAGAAAAATTCGATCGATTCGAAAAACAACAAATTTTGTTGGCTGTTACAGTTCACAGTGGACTAAAATCATTTTAGATCAAAAACGTATGTTTTTTTTTTTTTCAAAAATCACCCTATTAATACCCTGATACCATTGGAAAGTATCACTACTGTGGAAACTGTTGGTACCAATACTTTTTGCGTAGCACAATTTGCACCCCGTTTATGAAATAAATAAAGTATATATTACATTGTTTTTGAATTAACATTTTTTTTAACTTGTAGGGTGGCTCTGACCAAATGGTCAAATTATTTTATTGTGTTTCTATAATAAGTTGGTATAATGACGTTTTAGGATCTTTTGGATTATTGGTCAGTGGTTATTAAGGTGGAATACTAAATATTGGTCAACGCACACTTAAACTGATAATTAGAAAGCGATTTTAAAGAATATTTTGGGGCTCATAAACTTTTTAAATACAAAAACAAAAATTACTGAACTCAGAAAATTATGGGGATTTAAAATACGCAGTAACACACCGGATGTCTACGAAGACAGAATGACTTGTAAATAGAAATTATGACGAATGAACTGCAAAATGTATAGGGTGTCTGGACACCCTATAATACGCATAGGGTGTACTTTTGCGGGATAACTCAGTTGTCTTTAAATAAAGAGAGTTGCGGTTTGCACATTCCTGTCCTACTTTTTTGTGAAACGAAAGGTGCTAATACTGAATTTTCATAGTCCTTTTAGTTTTTGAGATATAGAGTGCGAAACTGAAAAATTTCCACTCTTCGGACACCCTACCCTCTCTTAACTCACTCTTCTTTTATCTGATTGGAAATGTAAAAACGGACCTTACCACATAATTTTACAATTAGTATACAACTTTACCATACAACAATACAATTTTGTATACAGAATATAGTGGCGTAGTCAATCATTGTCTCCAATCGTCCTTTTTCTCAGAATAAATGAAACATACGTTTTTTTTTTAATGGAACACCTTGTATATTTTTATTTGGTTGAATGAAGTATTTTCTAATCATTTCAACGGTATATCATTTGTATATTATATATTTTTGAAATGCTTTGAAAATACTGAATTCAACCAAATAAAGATATACAGGATGTTCCATTAAAAAAAAAAACGTATGTTTGCTTTATTCTGAGATAACGGACAATCGGAAACAAGAACTAACTACACCACTGTATTCTACATAAAAAATTGTATGGAATTAAGTTTTTACATTTCCAATAATATAAAATAATGAGTTGAGTGCGAAAGTGCAAACTTTCAATTTCACACTGTATCTCAAAAACTAAAAAGGGCTATAAAAATTCTGTTTCGCAAAAAATACATATTTATACATATTACAAATATAATTATACATATTACAAAGATATTACATTATTACTCATTCTGTAATATGTATTTATAGTTTTCTTTCTGTTTTTATCTGTTCTGTTTCTGTTTCTAAATTGTTCAATTTTATTGGACAGTTTTATTGTCTAATTACCATTTTCATTGTTGCCCTTATTATAAAAAGAAATTCTACCAGTTACCTGCAAAGCCACTTAGTAAGGTGGTCATATTTGCAATTCCTTCTAAAACATAGTGTATAACACATGCATGTATGTTATAGCAATTAGTAAGTTCCTTAAATGATAAACATTAACAACAGTTAAACAAAAAGCTAAAATAAACTTTTTCTATAAAATTATTACTTTATTAATATTATTAATTAAATAATAAGTCCTTATTTAATTCGTCTTCCATAACAACTTTCACCTCCATTTTTAAGTTGAAAAAAAGTATTGCAATAATGCCGAATAATAATAAAAGAGACAGAAGAAATGACGCTGTACTCTTAATCACGATCATACCATTAAAACCCTAATAGGTGAAATACCGAAAACCAGGAACTGACCTACTTACTTTATGCAAAGCTGCATTTAAAACCGGACGACTAGACTTCAGAATGGTAATTATATCACGAACTTACACTAAAGGTTAAATGTATACAGAAAACCAATTTGTATGCACACCGTCCACATGATCGTTTCGGAAATCGGTACCATATCACGAAAAAATTTTTATGCTTGCTTACTAATGTTTGTTTTTGAAATGAAATACAATTTGTAGCTAAGATTAAATTTGTAAGTTAACCGTTTGATTTCTTTCAAAGTAAAAGGATGAGTGTCCATAAGGCTTGTTCGTAGAAAAAACAAATGGAATCACATTTTTATAACTTATGAAATAATATTCGGTCTATCCAGACCAAACGGAGCGTTTCCAAACCCTGTTGATTCGCAATGCGTCCAAAAACATGCAAATCAGCGAAAGCAATATCAGAGTAGAAAAAAGCAGTATTTAAGAACCAGTACTCGCTGTTCAAAAAACAAATAGCTCTAAAACTTAAAAATCCCATTAAAACTATAGTATTCGCTTTTGAATGAAAGAAACCGTAAACTCAAGACCTTTAACTGCAAAAAGGCTACAAGCTTGTGAGCGAAACCCTACGTGATACTAACCTCAAAGATCTAAATTATCAAAAAAAAAAACGCATGACAAGACGAATGATGTATGACTTTTTATTGTTATAATTTCATGAATAATTCTTCTAAATTGGTAAATAATGGAGTTGAAAGTATGACCACATCTTATGTTTTTTTTTCAGTCGTAGCATAGGTTGGCCGTCAGTCGAGAACTCATTGCTTTGAAGTTGTGTAATGGTAAGCTAAAGTAGTGTAGAGTAGAGTAGTAGGTGATAGACAGAGTAACAGCTAGAGTAGAGTAGAAGGTGATACAAACCTGCCGCTTTTTTGGAAATGAGTCTTGTGTTTATGGTTTCCTTGGTTTAAGAGCGAATCTTATTTACTAATTTTTCCACTTTTATATAATATGTACGCAACAGAGCTCGGAAACGGTCCATATGGACTGGAATCTACTGCATATTATATACTTCTTAAGTTCTTAAGTAATACAAAAGTGATTCCATCTATTTACAACGATTTTTGAAGAGGGTCGAAAATCGGCCTTAGGGACCCTCATTCTTTAACATTAAAAGTAGTAAGTCTCTAACAAAAGACGTTTCGTTAATTGTTAAATACATTGTAGATGGTTAAATTAAATGCATGATGGTTTAAATATATTTATACAACCGGCGGTAACCAAGCATGGCGTGGTGACGTCTGATTGCAGAGTTTGATTTGGAGTTTCGAGACTGGCGAGTCTCGTAACTCCCTTTCTAGTATCTTTAAAATATACACATCAAAACAATCTAGGACACAAGTAATCTAAGACAAAACAGCTATGAATAAAAAACAATGTTGCACATTTACGGAATGTTGGTTTTCATTCGATTTTTCATCTTCTGTGGTTAATTATTTATAAAGTTAATTGTCGCTTCCGTAACATAACCGCTTCCGAGCTGATTAATTAATTGCTAACCACTCATAAAATCGTAGTGAGCAACCAAATTATGCATACAAACTCTATGACTCGGTGGCCATTGAGGATGCCAAAGTAACCGCGAGGGCATCGCGCAAACGGGTTACAATGGTTGCAGGAACACGCAATTTGATAACGTCAATAGCGGCAATTTGATAACGTCAAAGTTCTTTTCTCTGATGAATCTCTCTTTGGTTTGGCATCGGATACTAGAAGATAAGTGGCGGCCGGTGGAATTTGACATGGTGGTATATTCATAAGAAGGCATGGGACCCACACCATAATTTAGGGGGTCATTACTAGACCTAAGTAGAAGGCTATAAAGGCAAAAAAAACGTGTTGCCCCATAAGCGGCCGAGCTTAGAGTCTGGAGACGTTCAGGCAATGCAAAACGTCTAGCCACCGCTCAGGAAGTAGCCAGTTACTAAGAGAGAACAGCGATGGATTGGGTAAGAAATAGCGTGGAAAAACGCTAACACCTATCGTGCTTCCATATAAGGCAGCAGTAGGAGACAATCAATGTTCTGCTTTGACCTGCAGAGTCGCCAGACTTAAATCCGTTAGAATATGTATGGAACATGTTGGGTAGACGCCTTTTACTCCAGAATGTGGTATTACAGACCCGAAATCAACTTACTGAGTGCCTGTAAGAATATATCGCTTGTCCGGAAGAATAGTGACACATCTCGAAAATAGTGACACATCTCGCGATATGCAAAGGTGTGATTTAACAGTCACAGAGATCTTATATTGTTTATACTATGCGTTTTGTCATTTTTTTTGCAAATAAGTGATTTTTTCTTTGTTTTTCGTACATTTTGCAGTTAAGTCGCATTTCATTTTACATTCTTTCTTATTTATTACCATTCGCTAGTTTCATTATCAAACAGTTCATCTGCACATAATTTCTTGTCCCTCAGATACTTTGAATTTACATGGTTATCTCTCGTTTTTAAGTTTCTAATTACATAGATAACAAATAAGAAAACTAAAAAAAATCTATCCATCTTACATATGTATTTTTGACATCATATAAAATTTTCAATACTAAAATACTATAAAGATTACAATTAATTAGTTTTGTTTTTGACTGCTACAGACACACCTACTTGTAATTGTTTCTTCAATAAGTCAGAACCAAATAAACAAGGATAATAAGAATTCAACTAGAACATTGATTTGACATGAAAACGAAAATCGGAACACTCAGACACTGTACTGTATTTAATCCACATTTGGCCAACCGCGTTCGCATCATTCATATGATTAAAAATAATTTTCACATAATTATAGATATCTGATAAACTTTGATCGGCCAAACTCTCGTCGAATATAATAATAGCTAAAGGATAACTATATAAATAAAATAATAATGAAAGTCGCTAAGTTCCAACTTTGAACGGTAATAATTTAAAAAAAAAATTGATACCGGTATAATACTTATTTCTGAGATAGAAACGTACAACAATATTTAGAAATTTTAAGAATTGACAATTATATGACAAACACTCGAAGACGAGTAATAATTCTTATGTTAAGTAATTATCACTTTTACACTCTGCCATTTCAACAGTAGTTCACCACACATATTAATTTTTCATATACACATCTTCACAACGACACACTAACATAAATTTGAATAATACGCAAAGAATCGGAAGGTACACAAGAACTGTCACAATATAGTATGTTGTAGCGCAAATTTTAATACTGTTACAACATCGTACATACCTACATATACAAGTGAGTAGGGGTGAGGTGAGGTGAAACAGTGAGGTCCATAAGTAACGGGGATAAATTCATTATCTAAGTAATTTACAATGTATGAGTAAAATCCTGAAACACGTCAATTTTTAATCCTAGAATGATATTTTTTGAGCATAATTTTATACCTCTCACTCCAAACCCCTTGGAGTGACAAATACTCCTTCAAAATTTTTAAATGGAACGACTGTGCCTGTGATAGCTCATTTGAAAGAGTATTATTACTTAATTATCTATTCAGCAATATAAGGTTTTTTGAATTTTGTATATTTTGCAAGAAAATTAAATTTGATAATTTCAAAATTATTATTATTATGAAATGTATACAATCAAGTCCCTATGTACCAAAAATATGTCAAATCTAACGTTTTTAGTTAAATAAAATTATCGGTTTCCCTGATACGCTGCGCAAAATACCCAACAAAAAGAAAGAAGTAAAAAAGGGTTTCTTTTTATATATCAGAAAAATTATACATGTAAATCTGTGAAAACTTATTATTCTATTATATTATTTATCGCTGATCGTCAAGTTGATCATTATTTTAACAATGAGACTTTCGGATACCCAAAGAATTTTGATATTATTAGGATGTGGTGATAAAATAAGAACGCAGAAGCAGGTATGCGAAATATTCAATTCTAAGTATCCTGACCGCCGCATTTCCCAGTCTACGGTTAGTAGAATAGAAAACAAATTTCTGAATTTGGAAATGTCACAGATATTCCTAAATCTGATAGGAAACGCATTTTAGATGATGAATAGGAATTGGATATATTTTGTTAGATATTCAAGATAATCCACATAAACCTACAAGACAAGTTGCCGCCGATAATGACGTTAGTAAAATGTCCATATTGCGTCTTCTAAAAAACGAAAAATACCGCCCATATAAAATTCATTTGGTTCAAGAACTTCACGACATTGGCCCTGATCGCTTATTGGAATTTTACGAAATCATGGCAAATAGATGTCAAAATAATCCTTTATCTCTAAAAAAACATTATTTTTTCTCATGAAGCAACATTCGTCTTAAATGGAACAGTCAACAAACAAAACTGTAGATACTGTACAGAAAATCCACATTGGATGATGGAGGCCAATACTCAATATCCTGAGAAGGTGAACGTTTGGGCTGGAATTATAAATTCTCAAATTATCGGGACCATTTCTTTGATGGCACATTAACTGGCGCGCGTTACTTGGATTTCTGACAAAATTTCTTTGTTCCAGAGTTAAGAATGCTTTTCTCAGATGATGACAACCCCAATGAAATTGATAGAAATATTTGGTTTCAGCAGGACGGAGCTACACCACATTTTTCATTGGAAGTAAGAGCCTATCTGAATCAAATTTTTCCCAATAGGTGGATCGGTAGACGCGGTGAAATTGAATGGCCTGCTCGTTCTCCCGATTTGACGCCGCTTGACTATTTTTATGGGGTTACTTAAAATCGAAAGTCTACTTCAACAGACCAAATAACGTAGAAGATTTAAAAGACAGAATAAGGCAAGACATTAATCAAATCACCCCGGAAACAATACAAAATGTTTTAGAAGAATTTCAGCAACGCCTCCATTATTGTCAAAGAAGCAACGGGCGCCCAGTTTGAACATTTGATTTAAACTGTTCTTCTGTTCTGTTTCATGTTCTTTTCTTTACTTAGTAACATTAAAAATGTAATATTTTTCAATAAAAAAATTATAGAAATTAAAAAAAATCTTGTTGCTGGATGGAGAATTAAAAACCCTTTCAAATGAGCTATCACACGCACCCTCGTTCCATTTAAAAATTTTAAAGGGGTAGCTGTCACTCCAAGGAGGAGGAGGTATAAAATTATGCTCAAAAAATGTCTTTCTAGAATTAAAAATTGACGTGTTTCAGGATTTTTCTCATAAATTGTAAATTAAGTGGATAATGAATTTATCCGTTACTTATGGACCTCACTGTATATGGATATATGGAACTCCTGCATTTTTCTCATAAAATGTGCTTATTTTCAAAATATACCGTTTACGAAGAAGTTTATTTATGTACATCAGTTACGAGTACATCCAAGACATGTACCAGATATAAATACATAATTATGTGATTGTATCACCTTATACTGAGCGACACATAATTAGGGTATACCCCCATTTTTTCTTTACAATATCATCTTCTTAATATCCAACAAATTCTACCCCATTAAAAATATTTAAGCGCTTAAAAAATCACCTATTTGGTATCACTGAAATTATGAGGATTTAAAATAAGCAATGCTATACCGATATAGCCCTCCATACAACACTCCATTTGAAAATCGTAAGTTGGTAGCACACAAGTCGGTGAATTCGGAAGTTATATTTTCGTCAATATCAAAATTTGACATTTCTTATGAAGATAAAATGCTGACAATATGTCTCAATAAACCTTTGTTAATTGAGACATATGAAGTGTGTAAATTAAGTAATGAGACGAAACGGGAGATGAAACGGGACTTGGAAGGGCGGCAGGTTAACATATAATGCACCTTCAGTAAAAGTTTGACCTTGTTAGAATCATTGGTTTCTTCTTTTTGACTGTTTTCGTGAACCGGTTTTTTTCTAGTGTGCTATCAGGTTTTGTTTGTTTGTTTGTTTGATCTTTATTTCCATTAGACTTTGAATACAAAGTATAAGTTAAGTCAATATGTTTGGTAAAATACAAAAGTATACGTACGGATATAAGCTAAAAGAAAAAAATGTAAATATAAAATAACACTAATTGTAAATTTAAAACTAAAAAATGACACATCCACCAATAGTTACATACATACATACAATTATAACATATACACTTATTCGCACATATTGCTACATTGTAAATATTCTGACATTGAATAAAAAGCATATTTTAATAACATTTTTCGTGCTCTGTTTTTAAATAATGATATACTATTTATTGTCTTCAAGGACACTGGAAGCTTATTAAACAATTTTATTGACATTATAGTCGGTCCATTTGCAGATAGAGTTAATGTGTGCTGAGGTATATCCAATTTATGAGTCTGACGTAATGAGTAATTATTGTTTTCGGTTCTATAACTACAGAATTTATTTGGATTTGACTTAATATAGCAGATACAACTAAGGATATATAAGCAAGTGATTGTTAAGATGCCTAATTCTGGAAAAAGTTTTCTGCATGAATGGTGTGAGGTTTTAAATACCATAGTTCTTATTATTTTCTTCTGTAATACAAAAAGGTCATTTATATTAGGACCATTGCCCCAACACAGTATACAGTAGCTTAGTCTTGACTGAACACAACCGAAGTAATAAGTTTTTAATACATCTAAGCTAACAAATGTTCTTAATTGCCAAATACAAAAACAGCTGACAGTCAATTTGTTAATTAGGTAGTCTATGTGATTTCTCCAAGATAACCCGCAGTCAATTGTCACTCCCAAGAACTTTACGTATTCATTTTGTTTAATACTCCTACCATTAACACGGACAAGCAGACTTTCGTTAATTTTTTTTGTTGAAAACAAAATTAGGTCAGTCTTCAAGGTATTTAAAGCCAGACCATTATCAATACAATACTGTTGCATAAATGATACAGTTTTTTGTGCATCAGTTTTCAGATCACAGAAATTTTTTCCACAAATGGATGCTGAGGTATCATCGGCAAATATATTAAACAAACAAGTTATATTAGATATTTTCCTAATGATCTCAATATCATTGATAAAAGCTAAAAATAATATAGGTCCCAGTACGCTACCTTGTGGGACGCCACTGGATGTTACACTTGTGGAAGATTTATAGATTTTGTTTTCATAAGTGAGAATAACTTCTTGAGTTCTGTCGGATAAATAAGTCTTTAACCAATCTAAAGACTGCCCTCTTACGCCATATTTATATAGCTTATCAATTAACAAGTCATGGTTGACCGTGTCAAATGCACGAGTTAAATCGAACAATAAGGTACTTGTCTTATTCTTCAATTCACAATTTCCTAAAATAAAATTATAGAGGGACAATATTGCATCCTGTGTGGCTAACCCTTTCCTAAATCCAAACTGATTATTAATAAATATGTTTTCGTTAACAAAAAACTTAACAAGTCGGTGACAATATGCTTTTTCGTATAGTTTAGAAAACACTGATAGAAGAACGATACCTCTATAATTCAAAAATAAAGTTTTATCACACTTTTTGTGTATAGGTATCACAACTGAACGTTTTAAGATACTAGGAAAAATTCCATCACTAAATGAGGCATTTATTAGTAAAGAGAGTGGTTCACAAATAAAGTCCACCACGTTATATAATAACGACCCAGGTATTCCATCGAATCCAGCCGAATCTTTTACTGAAATAGATTTTATAATATCCTTAATTTCATCCTCAGTAATAGGAAATAAAAAAAGCGAATTACTATTAAATTCCACATTATGTGCACTTTCTGAGACATTCATGTTGTTTGTAATTGACTTAGTAGATTGTAAGAAAAAATTATTGAAATGTTCCGCTATACAATTGAAGTCTGTTATAATTTTACCCTGTGAATCTATGAAAGTGCGAGGTAGATTACTCTCAGTATAATTTTTACCTTTAATAATATTCCAAGCAGTTTTGGACACATTGCTAGAATTCTGAAATTTCGAATTATAATAAGCTTTTTTTTGCTTCCTTGATTCGCTTTTGATGAGATTTTTTTAGTACTTTGTACCTAACGAGAATCTGGTCATCATGCGTCTCCTTATATAGCTGGAACACGTCTCGGAGAAATATCCCTTCATTTATAATTTCATTATTAATATAGTCTTTCTTTTCATTACGATTTTTCTTAAATTTGCGTAGTTCAAGAGGAAATGAAGTATCTATAGCTGCACAAAAAGTGTAAAAAAACTTACTGAACTTTGTGTCACTGTTTTCATTACTGGCTAAAAACTCCCAGTTCTCTGAAGACAACAAATATCTGAATTGCTGTAATTTATTTTCATCCTTAAAATACCTAACATATTTATAAGTATGAACATTTAAGTCATCATTAATCTTTCCACAAACAAAATTAACAATTTGTGCATAATGATCAGAAAGATCACAACATATAGTTTGATAATGTAAGAGTGATTTATCAGTATTGGTGAATATATTGTCTATAATTGTTTGGCTGTTTTCAGAAACCCTAGTATACTCATAAATACATTTTTCAAACCCATAAGTTTTTAGGAGGTTACATAAATTCTTTGCATCGATGTTCACACAGTGCTCATCGAAGTTGGTATTAAAATCTCCGCAAAAAAATGTAGCCGTATTTAGTTTACAAACACTATTTAACAACAGGTCAAGATTTGTAAGAAATACATTAAAATCACTGACTGGTGCTCGATAGAAGCAGCCCACTAAGATATCCTCACCTTTAAATTCCAATTCAGTTATACAGTACTCAAAATTTGAATCTGATTTTGCAACATTACATTTTCTGTTCTTATAATTAATATTGTCCCTGACGAATATAGCAACGCCACCCCCTTTTGACGTATTTCGACAATAAAAACTAGTTAACACATACTTGTTTAATTTCACAAGTTTTATTTCATCGTCAGTACACCAAGTTTCTGATATGCATAAGACTTCAGGAAAATTCAAGGTTTTTAATAGCACGTCCATATCATTTATTTTATTTCGCACACTTCTCACATTCAGATGGAATATTCGAATACTTGCCTCTTGGTTGGTAGCATCAGAAGGCAGTAAATCGTATTGTTGACAGACAATATTTATTTCACCGGTTGCACTTGGGCTGGTGTTTGAAAATTTCGGTCTTTGGGAAATCTGAATCGATTTATTGCTGCACCATTAGGCCAAATATTTGGATTATAAACGTCTTTGACATTAACAATAGGAAACGAGACTAAATATGAACACGTTTTTTCATTTCGATTTAACTCTTTGCAATCAAATTTTATTTCAGGGGCCGAATTTTATTTTGCTTCAGGCTTGGACACTGTGCAACGAATACATTTGCGAAACTTTAACACGCCTACGGAGACAGTGTTTTTTCAAGATCCCAGGTTTTTCGGTGGTTTAAGGCATTCTCAGATGGAAGAGAGTCAATTGAAGATGAACCACGCAGCGGAAGGCCTTCATCTTCAAGAACCGATGAAAATGTCGATAGAATATGGGATCTTGTGCATTCAGATCGTCAGTTGACGACAAGAATGATAGGGAAAAAGTTAAATTTCAATCCAAACATCAAGAACAACTGGATGTTGCATCACGACAATGCACCTTCCAATGCACACAGCCAATCCATCAGTAAACGAGTTTTTAGCCAGTAAAAACATTCCTGTGGCTCCTCAGCCTCCTTATTCGCCTGACTTGAGTCTTTGTGACCTTTTTCTCTTCCAGAGATTGAAAAATCACCTCCAGGGACTTCGTTTTGGGACCACAAAAAATATTCAAATGACTATAACCGACGAGCTGAAGGCTATTTCAGTATATGTGTTCCAGCACTGCTATGAGAAATGGAAAAACCGTATCCAGCGCTGTGTGGCTTCCCAATGAAGTTATTTTGAAGGAGACAATACTGAATTGTAATTCGAATAAAAAAAAACGGTCTCATTACTTCATTTACACACATCAATAACATACGGGGATATACCATGATCCTGTGGCACCACTATACTTTGAAATACAACATCATAATCAAAAGATAATCATTACTTTCGTATTATGGCATTTAATTGAAAGCCCCAATCTGAATATGAATACAACGCAGATTCATATGAAAACGAATTATAAAACAAAATATTACACAATAATTTTAGGTGTTAAAGGTCACCACATTCACCCTTTAATCACGTCTGTTATTTAATGGTTATGGATTTTGATGGAACTTTACATAACCTACCGTATGAACAAAACACAATACATATCTTTTTCTCTTAATTTGGTATCTTATTAGTAAAGAGGTAATAAGATTAGTAAGATAAGAAACTTCTCTTACAATTAGAAGAAAAACTCTTTAAACCTTCTACACATTATGTGAATAATGTTTGTCAGAAATACAGTTGTTTTGAAACGTTTTGCTATTAGGCATGTACCTATATTATTACGCTATTAGTTATTTTTATTACATACGCTAATCGTACATCGATTGCACATAAACAGGTGGTTTAACTATTCTTGTGATGCAATTACCTGATTTGAAAAGAAAAATATGAATTTTGTCATCCTCATAAACGTTTAATCAATAAGGCCTCTTTTCTCGAAGACCTTGAAGCAAATAAAATTGCAAATACTACGACAGGAGAGAGAAGAATAATGATTGCATAAATCAATCAAAAACCGCTAACTGTTTAAGAAGACGTAAGATTCAGCTTTGTTGCACAAACTTTTTTCTATACTAGCTATAATTAGAAGCAAGACAATTATGTAGATACTTACGTTATAGACAATAAAATTAAAAGCTTTACATATTACAACAGCCAGAAAATTTTTTGGTTGCTAAAAATATTAAGTTAAAATTTCACATTAACATACGGATACGGATTCTGTTTTTATCTTATTGTATGTCACATCCATTTAATTTATAATATTTAATGGAGCATTGTCCCAGTTACAGAATAAGGAAGCAACATTATACAAAACATTTCACTTACGTCTTAAGTTGCTACAAATTAAGTAATAATATGTGTGAAGAAAATCTGCGAAGATAGATACAGCCAACTGCTAGAGAAAACAGGTCTATAAAAGAAATAAAGAAAGTAGAAAATATATGCCAGTTAATAAATAAAATAAAATACACACACGCAATAAAGGGATTTTGCACACAAATTGCATACAATATTTTTCTAGAAGTTTTATATAGAATATACTGTATGTAATTCGTGTATAAACGTTCTTTTTATAAAGCATAAATAATTATTTTTGCTTAATTCTGGATGTTTGTAACTATTTATTTATACTGGATTTTTTCCGTAGATCGTATTTGTTTTGTCGCCCTTAAACGTCTCTATTCAACATGATAATAACATTTTGTTTCATTACTTACACAAAAATCTTCAATCGTATTCATACAAAACGTCGATAAGTGGAATAAAAGAACTGTAAACATGTTTGTACGAGCCTGAGGAATATCAAGCATACACATGCTGAGTGTCCGAAAAGTCTGGAAACGGTCAAACATCTCAAGAAATACACTTTGGATAGAAAAAAAACAGTTAATATTTTTAAAAGAAAACTTACTCCCCCGCCTCAATGAGTGAGGGAGGTGGCGTTACAATCGTTAAAAATCGAAGATAGGTACGAACGTTTTCAAAAGGTAGAATATCTCGAGAAATACACGTTGGATTGAGAAATAGAAAAAATCGTGTTTAAATATTTTTAAAAACTTTCAATTTTCTAATGATAATGATCCATTTCTCATTGCAGATTCACATTCTCGAGGAAAATTTTAGGTTAGGTTACACATTACAACACAAATAAAAAAAATTGATAAAAGTTTATAAGTAAAATCAAATTCTGAGTAAAAATAAAAACTGGGGGTTCCCAATTACCTTTTTTAAAGTTACCCGATCCCACCGCACCTATTATTGGATATATTTTTAATAATCAGAAAAACGTTTTTTTTTTTTTTCGATCCGAAATGTATTTTACTCAATATTCTAACATTTCTAGATGTTCGTTCCTCTATTCTACTTTATCGATTATAGCACCATCTTTAAAAAACATCACCTTAAGTCTAGGTAAATCTAGTGTATTTTTTTCTAGAGAATCGAAACCTGCAATAAAAATGTTTACCTGTGCAGTTCAAATGTTACAACACTATGCAGTGCAGTTCTAAACTGATTACTATACAATTTACCAAAGTTGACAGTTTACGCACATTTGATATTTATGTTCAATAAAAAAGGCAAATAAATGACAAACTTTTAATCGTAAAAATAGGTAGGTTTAAAATGGTATCGAATTTGGCTATTGCGGAGACGCACGTATTGAAGATCGGAAATGATTTTAAAAAATGGGCATATCCAGTATTCTCATCGGTTATTTGCACGCAACTTAACTGAAATGAGCAAATAAGTACATTTTTAAAAAGTAAATACTTCTGTCCACATGCACCAACACGTACATGCCAGCCACCCTAAACTGAGGCGTCGGTCTCAGTTTCTTAGTTACGTGCTCAGTCCTTGCGCAGTTGACAAAACTGTACCGTTTGGCTATCCACACACGATGACTTGACTGCACAGGTAAAACGTTATTCAAAACTGAGTGTGTGTAGACCGCGCATTACTTTACCATTAAGAATGACACAAAAAACTTCAAAGTGAGTAACTCTATTTAACCCTAACATAATAAACCTGTATGTAATTAGTCAGATGAATAGTTTTATGTCTATAGTTTGCAGCAGTCAAGTTTGCAAGTTCAGTAGCAGTCGATTATGCTAGTCATCTTCTATATCTACATATCTAGATACACGTTTCAAGATTAAGCCATAGAAACCAATATACAACAATTAATGATAAAAGACAAATGAGAAAAGAACATTACTTCTAGTTTCACGAGAAGTATCATCAAGTTTGTTTAAATGCAACTCCTCCTATATTGTTTGCATTTTTGGTTTCTAGGAACGAAAGTTTAGTGTAATTCCTAAATTTGCATCTAGGCTATAAACGGTAAACACACACACAGATGAATGTGACAGAATTACACGATGAGATAAAAGTGTCGTAAAAGTCGTAAGTGAATTTTAATTACTTTGATTTCATCAACAACAACATGTTGCTAATTTAATGAAATAAAAGTTTTTTTTTAACATATGGGTCATTCCGCGGTGACGGGTGTTACATTTGTACGCATTCTAACTGTCATAATTCCTAAATTAGAACAAAATTGTCTGCGTTTTGAGTATAATTCACATCATTTCAATGATATTTTAATTAAAACAAAAACGTATCAGGAATTACTCAGGCGTTTAAATGCAATAATAGGTTTAAGCCCTGTGACGGGTGTTACTTGTACTTTTACAAAATATGGTACCTTGTTGGCTAAACATCAGAGTTCAGCTAAATTAGAAGTTTTTGCAACAAAATGAATAGCTAAGTAGAGAGATAAATGATCTTCATTTCTGATAATTGTAAGAGATTTGTGGATATATGTGGATGGATGTTTTTTACATTTTTTTTTGCAAGCAAAACTTGTGACGGGTGTTACAAGATTTGTGACGGGTGTTTCAAGATTTGTGACGGGTGTTACGAGTGCAAATAAAACAAAAGCTTAGTACACTTTGAGGCTTTATTTATTAATATAGACTATTAAAACTAGTATTATAAGATTTTAGATATTTTCTGTTCTGTAATTTTTATTGTTTTTCCCGCGGTTACAATTTTATCAATAAAATGAGTTGTACTTACCTGATTAATTCAAATTTTTTCACGACAAATAATAACAATTGACGGTAGCCAGAGTAAACGAAAATGGCGGTCAAAATTTACGATTTACGTCAAAAACAGTGTTGCCACTTTAATGTTTTTTTCTCTATACTACACTACCTATTTGGAACCATCTGAGTTTGAAGAAAATATTACGAAAATCGACGAAAATATTGATGAATTTCTTTTGTGGAATTATGGAAATTGAGAATATAATACCTGTTGATTTTCTATTTTAACATATATGTATATTCGAAAATTATTGTTTTGCTTCTTGGTATCGATTATCGCGGAGCGGATTATTTTGACGTGATAATTAACTTTTTTTAATATATAATTTGACCCAACATATTCATGTTGTAGCACGCAAAGCAAAGTAGGGTAGTAAGTACTAAAAACCAAGCAAAAGTAATGTGATCAAAGTGGTTAGTAATAATTGTGAAATATTTTATATAATTCGTAAACAATAAACTTGAATCGCTTGTTTCATTAGCTTTTGCAGATCTTATTCATATTATACTTAAGATTTGTGAAACTGTAAATCACATTCTGTTTGTATCAAGCATGCATGTGCTATAACATATATACTCTACTTAAAGTATTTACTTACTTTTATTTTAGTATTTTTAAAGCTGCTCCCAAGACACTCCAAAGATCAGTGTGGAAAACCGAATTCACAAACCAATAAAAGCATTGCCGGCATCAGCCAACGACATCAAGGATTCTGGAAAAATAAAAATATGAATTATATTTCAATCTTTATTAATCTCGTTTCGCTCTGAAGGTTTTGGGATAGAGCTTCCGTATTATCGCATTTTTACGAAAGATATATATTTGTGTAAAATTACGATAAGGAGAGTAAAACATAAGAAAATGGAAGTGAAAATAGTCACTAGAGCAGGGGTCGCTACGGGACAGATCCCTAGAAATCAAATGCACTAGCGATCTGGTCATTAATGATACGTTTATATGCTCCTAGCGACACCTAGCACGCACGAAAAGAGAAGTGAGCCCAATACTATGTATGCTCAGTGAGCAACTTTTGGCCAGCCCTAACATAGAGCGACATAGAACTCTTTAAAATATCATTTATCTAAAAACCAATCCATTAAAACTATTCACTAACCTATTAAAACATAATTATATTCCTTTGAGTTGTTTCATGAGGCCCATAAAACGTTATAGGTAGTTGTAATAAATTCATAAAACACTAGTAACTTATAATACACGAGAAAGTATTAGAAGCAATTTATTGAACCATTTATTATCATGATTGTTTCAGGTTGTTTCATATTCATTACCATGATTGTCAACGTCTTTTGGAGTCAGAAGAGAAACGTTTCTCGACAAATGTCGTTTCTTGACTAGTTAGAAAGCTTCCTCTTAAATGTTCTACGTTGTATCAATTTTAATTAATCGAGATTCCAATATAGCCCTCTACAAACACAGTCAGACGCATATCGAAACACATCTTGTAGCCATTATACACGTTATACTCCAGCTGTTACTTTCAAGAAAGAAGCAACCTTAGAAGGTTGGATCTTTAACCAGCACACTTTTCTTTGACATACCTATTTTGACGACAGAATTTGTGCTGAAATTGACAAAGACACTTACCTCCATGATATTTATTTGACGTGAAACATACACAATTGTCTTCTTATCAGGCACCAAATCAGGCACCAAAACAATATCTTTATCATGTACATTATCAGTACCTACTCAGATGTATCAACTTTTCAGTTTGCTGAATGCAAATACATTGCCAAAAATGCTCTAAAGATCGAGTAAACGGCCCGATTTAAGTTTATAAATGACGTTAACTGGCATACCTACATGTTTGAATGATGATGAATCCGAATCGGTCAGTTCCGACCCATCAGATCACTATTTGTTCCTAAACTAAAAAAAAATAAAAAAATAGAAACTGCAGGAGTCGCGTCTTTGAAGCTAAACAATGAACACTAACGACTGAAATCTAACCAATAGGCTACTTATATGTATTCGGGGATATTATTTTTTTTATTTCATAAGAAAAATTCTTATGAAATAAGATATTCTTATTCAGTTTTAAAATTCAAATTTCATTCCGATAGTTCATAACTCTATTTTCCATTGAACACTGATGAACTGAAGTAAGTTGAATCTCTTCTGTTCATTCCAAATTGACGAAAATGTATCCCATATTTACATTCCAGTTCTCTTTAATAAATGTATCTCATCATCATCAGATTAACTCTTATTTTTTGATCTGGTTTTGCTAATTTAACTAATAACAATATCGAGTAAATCCTGTCCCCACAACAGATGCTATAGGGGCTGACACCTTCCTAGAAAGGGGATATATAGAGTGATTAGAGTATGCAGACGACCAGTGGCGGTTGGTGATATTTCAGTTGTCTAAATCTTGAAAACGACCCATGGGACCCACTTCAATTTTTAGGTGATGACTATACACCTCTTACAGAAAGCATTTATAGTGAAAAAACCGTCAGCAAAGTTTGCGAAAAAAAATTTCAAAAAAAGCAAAAAGCAAACTTTGCTGACGGTTTTTTCACTATAAATCCTTTCTGTAAGAGGTGTATAGTCATCACCTAACAAGTGAAGTGGCTCCATGTGTCGTTTTCAAGATATGGCTAACTGAAATATTACCAACCGCCACTGCACACGACGTTAAAAGTGATGGCTATGATGAATATTAGTGGATATGACGAAAAGCTTTGAAAAATTTTCAAAAATCAGAAACAGCACTTTTTAAATTCTCGTCTTGACGATTTCTCTATGAACCTAGAAACTTACAATGAATAACAAGGAGGATGGGATCACCAACGTATCATATACTCATATGCGTAAATGTAATGGAACACCACTAGCAGGGAAGAAGGAAGAAATAATGGCTGACTATTACTCAATTTTTAAACGTGAAATTGAGTGAAAGAGAGTAAAATGTAAGAAAACCGCTCCAGATACATTCTGAAGAGATTTAGATAAAAAAAAAGTATATTTGGAAATGGGGACAAACCTTTTGGATAATCCAACTTCAAACTCAAATGCAGTATCCCCAATTACAGGTAATTATAAAAGTGACTAGAGATTTCGATTTTCAATTATTTAGTACTTTTGAGATAAGAGAAAAATTCGATGAGAATAAATGGTGTGCGGATTTGGATTTTGTTATGCCGAAAACATATAGATATAATAGCGTAGTCCAGAAAACAACAGCTTTTTTCCCGTGTATGGTAGACCTCAGTTAAAGTAAACTAAGTTATAGGAAAAATTAAAAAAACACATAGGCCAAAAACACCACAAAGCGCCGCGTTAAAGAGACCCGATACTTGGCCAGCGAAGTCCGATTTACACAGCGCAAACTCTGTAAAAACAATGTGCCAAACTAAGGCACAACGACTGAACGTTACGATAAACGGTGTAATTCACGGTGTAATCTTCTCGCGTCTGCGCATTGTCTAAATACAATGCTGTGAAAACAAATAGGATGCATAAAATATTCTAATTATTTCAGTATTTACGCTTAATTTTATGTTTTTTTTGTACACTGTAGTTGTCATTACATAACATTCATAAGGAAAATAAACGTGATAGTTGCATTCCGTCAGTTCGAATTATGCATGTTGCTCCACTTATTCCTCACTTGATTACGCTGCGGCAAATAATGGGTTTACTGGTTTACTTGGTTGAATGGCTTTGATAGTTTTTTTATGTCTACTATAACTTTGAGGTCTACTATACCTGTGTTATAAAATGGGTGAATCTGAACCCTATTTTAGTATTATTATACAGCAAATAAATTGAATTTCATTATCATACAATTACGTAGTTTAAACGACTCTATATCATATACACGGTGTCAATTTGAAAACGAACAGCATTTAATATTGCCTAAACTAATGACAGTATCAAAATTTGGCGAAACACATCAATTTACATATCAAGGGGGACAACATTTGAGGCATTTGTTGTCCTACTACTTTCAACCCCCTGACCCCTAAGGCACCTACCCCTAAAATTTTAAATGGCAACCCCTATTTCTTTTGCCATTTTGAGTTTCTTGTACAATTCTAGATAAATTCCATCCTCACGAATGTGTGAAATGTATTTATTTTCTAAATTGACATAATGCAACTTTTAAAAGGGGTTACATTCACTGACCCGTCATGTCAGTCACATCCATTCATTTAAAAATATTTGTTGAAAAACTAGGTACCAAATTCTTTCGTTTATTTACATTTCACCGCTAAAAAACACGAAATTATTTAAATTTTTTGGCCGTCTTCGAACCTCGTGGTGAACTAAATGGTGAAATTTATGCCGAAATATTAGACAGAGCTATAGAGCCTCTTATAATTCATGAGGTGGAAAATCAAGGAGACGCCAATGGAAATCTTGCTCTAGATGATCATTTGATGCACTTTCAACAGGATGGAGCACGTCCTCATTATGTACGCCCAGTAAGAGAGTGGTTGGATAATCATTATCCGGAGCAGTGGATTGGTAGGAGAGGAGACCCATTGAATGACCACCTAGGTCACCAGATCTGACACCTCTCGATTTCTTCCTATGGGCTCGCTTGAAATCAGTTGTATTCAAAACTCAATCAGATTCAATTGAACAACTGCATCAAAGAATTGTACAAGAATGTAGGGCTATTTTACCTGAAACTCTTCAACACGTCCGCGAACAGTTAGAATATCGGCTGTACTTGTGCTTAGAAAACAATGAAACCCATTTTGAACAATTATAAAGTTTATAAATTATAAAGGTAAGAATTTGAGTATTTCATTATCATATTTTTAAAAGTTGCATTATTTCAATTTAGGAATTAAATACATTCCACAGATTCATGAGGTTACCTACCTAAATTTTGACAAAAAAAGAAATATGGACCCCTGGGGGTTAGGGGGTTGAAAGTAATACGACAACAAATGCCTCAAAAGTTGTCCCCCTTGATATGTAAATTGACGTGTTTCGCCAAATTTTGATACTGTCATTAGTTTAGGCAATATTAAATGCTGTTCGTTTTCAAATTGACACCGTGTATGTATATAATCGTATAGACAACATATTTGTCGTTGAATAACATATTATGCTATAAAACGAGTACATATCAAAAAAGTCTAAACAAAAGACCCCTGACGTGTGTATTTTTTTGTTAACGATTTTTACTTTTACTATCTACTTTTTATTTTTTGAAAGGCCACTACAACGTCGGACGCTAACGCCTAAAAGCCGTATCAAAGAACAATCGAGACAGTGCACAGTTGCATAAATCAATGGGGCTCGAAGATCCCAAAAAAAAATTAAGATTCACATCCAGGTCATCGCATTATTTTAAGAGGTGCCGCGAAGGGGGAGCCGGGACGACGGGAGAGATGGAGGTAGCTCTTATATAAGAGATACAGTCAAGAGACGGCGTGCAAATTTTGTCATAATCGGTGTACACGGTGAACTAAAAGGTAAGAGAGTGAAAGCGAATCGGCAGTGCCCGTCAGTCGAGTGGTTTATTTTGCTTATTATCTGCAATGACAGTGATAGTATGTACCTAATTAGAAAACGAGACAAGGATTTTAAGTGTTCGTGTATTTTGCAAAGGAAAACCGATCCTAAAGAGAGTCCGTTTGTTCTGCTCAGTGATTAATAAATTAAAACACACGCAATACTTACCTATACGAAAAATATAAAGAAAACAAAACAGAACCTTTTATTATATTTTTATACATATTACAAGTACCTTTTTTTCTACTTTTATAACCAGACATTGATTTTATTTTTATAATGCTATCTACACTAATTCAACATTTTTAGGTATCGTCATTTTCCATTAACATTTATATAATGTTAATGGCTTATTACTTTTTTTATTTGATACTGATTTATTACTTTTACAGGACAATTCAAGCACAAATAATTCGTATTAGAAAAGATAATTACTGTAATTATTGTTGATTGATTCAATCGATTGATTGATCAAATTGATTCTCCAAGAGTGCATAAGTGGCTAGAGTACTAGTATTATGAAAAAAAAAATTAAAAATAACAAAACGGCAGCATTTTCAATTTTTTGACCATTTTTTTACAACTTCAATTATTTAAATGCATTAATAAATATTCGTAAAAGATCTTATTCTAGTACGAACCAAGCTTATGTATGTGGTGAACATTCTCCTAAAATTTAAACCCGATCGATGCAGTAGATTTTTCTAAATCGTGGTCGCCGGGTCAAAAAACGTTGTTTTGAGAAAGCCGACTTGTAAATCCGAGTGTTTCTAAATTCAGCGGTGGATTGACCTCTTCCATCAACTTGTGTTATGTTATATTTCTCTGTAACTTCTTGATGAAATTGGTGGATCCATCACTTAATTGAGAAACTGTCAGATTATTTTGCGATATGCCATCAGAATTCTCCGTTTTATCAACTTCAATTCTTTAAAAACATTTATAATAAATATTCGTAAAAAAGAATTAATTCTAGTACGGGCCAAAATTATGTATTAGGTGAACATCTTCCTAAAATTTGAACCCGATCTATGCAGTATATTTTTCTAAGCCGTGGTCGCCAGGTCAAAAAACAACGCTGTTTTGAGAAAAAAACGCGTTTAAAGTTTTCGTTATTAATGAAACGTTCTTATAAAATTATGTATTACCCTCAGTCAGCGATGCCTGCTCCATACAATATACCTTCAGCTTCAGAAATCGAGACTATACATAAAATATAGAGGCAACTACGCTACAGTTTTACATTACAAGCGTTAAACTGAGCTCACTAAGGGCGTTGCGAACGCCTTTTTCTTTCTTACTGTACTGTGATTTTCTACATCTTCTCGGTCCGTTTAAGGCTAGAAGGTTTCTACTTTATTTCTATAGATAAACACTACGTAAAACTGCAAAAACAAAAAATGTTTTTTTAAATAATTGTATCCCCTGAAGAATAATCTAAATAACAAAATCAGAAGCGATCAAGAGCCTTAAACGAACACTACTTTGTAACAAATGTCCGACATAAAGTAAAATTTTCATTCCAATTTTTGCAGAGAAATAATTTAGATCAAACTTACAACATTGTAAATATCTTAACTTACAATTTCAAATCAATAGTAAGTAATGTGATTTTTTTTAAATAACACAACAAAAAAAAATCACAAAAAAAAATGCTTATTTTCAACTACTGGGTATAACACTTTAAGAAGAGAAGTATTAAACTATTAAATTTAAATACTACCTCAAATAGTGTTAAATACAAAAACAGTCTTTATTATCGTACATTGAAGAGTGGAAGTGTGAAAGGAGCTAAGTGCCAAAAATTGCAAATTTGTATTAACAAGCGATAAACAACGTAAGACCGTTGCTAATGTTTACCACATATAATACAAATTTGTAGCTTTGTAGGCACATATGTAGTTCCTTTCACACTTCTGATCTTCAATTGTATACAGAAAAAAATTAATTAGTTTTATCAACGCGTATAAAGAAACAGATAATATACAGTGAGAGGAAAAATGGAGTTCCCCCCCCCCCCCCCCTGCTAATTTTTGAACAGACTAAGGTCACAAAATTCGGAGGCATAAAATAAGAGATTGGTACTACTTTTTGATGAAAAAGTATCACCTTAAAATTTCAAAATGGCGGGTGGACACCATCTTGGATATTTTTTCAAATTGCAAGAACACGATAACTTCAGATCTGCTGCTAACTGCATAACAACGAATATCAAGTGCGAAATTTAAAATTCAATAAAACATTCCATTACAGTTTTTATTTCAATATAACTGAGTGGTGGTTTCACTGCACACATTTAATAGCGTCATCGGTGAAGTGCATCGGTTTTTTTTTTTTGTACAAAGTATAGTTCCTTCTCGATGAGTAGGTAATGTAAACAACTCGGTATAACAAGTCATTATTAATATGTTGTAAATATAAAATATAAATTTGTAAATATAATTTTCTACTACTCGTACATATACTCAATTAAAACCAGTTTTCAACATTAAATATTCTGATTGTGAAAAATAAAAGATATTTAGTATTACCTTTCATGGTTTACTAATAAGCATACATATAGGTATAGTCCTTCTATTTTTAATTGAAAATGATAAATACGCCTGGGAACAAAAAAAGCGGTGCAACTTTATGATTCCATGGGCGTGCATATATCTTTTATACATTCGAAAATTGTGAAATAATTTTTTTCATTCTAATCAAGAGGAGATTAAAATTAGCCTGCATACAAAACTCTTAATATTTGTAATATAATTTGCTGTAAATAATGCTCATTTGGCCAGACAATCTCAAAATATTGGTTGTGTTAATAAACCTAGCTGAAATACACGTTACTGGCGTTTTAAACAAGTCAGAATTCCAAATGTCGTAAATCATTTTAACGACGTCGTAAACATTTTATGGCACAGTGGACCGAATAAGTATTTAAGCAATGTATTAGATGCAAAGCACAATAATAGTCTAATGGATCGTTGCCGGTGTTACGGCCAGCAGCGTTGCCGGCTCTTCAAAATTTTCTTAAGTATAGATATATATATATAAAGTTGTTTTAATTTATAATGATTTTTTTCAAGCAATTTTAAACGCTTTATTTTAATGCTAACTAATAAATTTATATCTATGTATTTTTTAAAAATATTTCCAAACTAGCTTTCTAAGAACGTCACGAACTAACAGTTTACTGAAGTATAAAATATACTTGTATAGTGAGCTTAGCAATTTTAGAAAATATATCTGACAACCTTGCTTTTTTTCTACCTATTTTCAATTTAGAATGGAAATTGTATACATGTTAGAGTTACATTAAACCTGCTGCTCTGTGACAAAATGTGAAAATGTGAAAGAACGTACATCTATATGATACCGAATACATATTCATTTTCAACAACTTCTTTCATCAAACTGAATTGCAATGTTTTTCTGAAAATTTATCTATTTAAAAAAATAGACACGTCATTTATAAATATTTTATAATTTATTTCTAATATATTCTGCATATTGACATCCTTACTTTTTTTTCTTTAATTGTCTCATTTTTAAGACGACAAAAAATAGATACACTATATAAAAAAAACATGTTCTATTAACCTCAAATTAACCTTTCTCATTACCTTCACATAAAAGTTCCTGAAGAAAGTTTTTGGGAAAGAATTTAAAGTGGTACATTCACTCGATATTCATGACATGACGCATTCTGTGTAGCATAATAAAATTATAGTAAACATGCCTTGATTAATCGCATACATAAGATGTTATTTATTTGAGAGGATCGGATATTCTTTATTAGATACATTTTTATGCATTTGCTAGTATACTCTAATCATGTTTTTTTCCTTTACTATAAGGTGTAAACATTAGTTAGACATTTAGGGTCATAATTTATGACGAAACTTTCACTGTAAATTTTGTAAATCTGTGAATAGTAAAACATAATTCCGACAACCTTCCCCTAAACAAGCCTGTTTAAATTCTTCTCAATATGCTGTGGGTTATAACCACTCCTTGTAAATTGCAAACAGAGAAATTTATTATAATTGTGACCATCACAAGGAATACCATACAAGTATATAAGCCAAGGGCGTAGCCAGTATTTTTCTTTGGGGGGGGGGGGGGCGGTCCAATGCAGATTAAACAAAAAAAGCAAAAAAAAAGAGGTCATTGGAGACAACGTCAAGAGCAATCCCCCGACTATTTTGGTTTTCACTTGACCATTTGGGGGGAGGCGATCGCCCCCATCGCCCCCCCCCTGGCTACGCCCTTGGTATAAGCGCGTGGCAATGGACACTGTAGTGTATTTTTTATCTATTTAACGTCAGACGTGAATTAACATAAAATTTCTCTTGTTTTGTACTTTTCGTTTTCAGTGCACATTATTTTTTTAAATGTGTCAGTCAACGACCCACTGCATTATCACACCACTTTAAAAAACAACTGTTTTACAGTCATAGGTACACTACATGGTAACTTTTACATGCCCCTATATTAATTGACTTCTTCAGTTACAAAAAAAATTTAAAATTATAGGTGCAAAACAAAATACTAAAGTTATAGGATTACGGTCGGTAACCTATACCATAAATTTACGAGAATCATCAATCATAAACAGGAGTCTACCAAATTACGTTCAAAACATTTGTCCATTTTAGATTTCTTTGTAATAATGACACAGGATTAAAAGGTGGCTGTTATTAAACAAATGAATTACAAGGTTATACTTGACTTTTTTAAATGACACATCCCATATTGCACTAGAAAATCGAAATCCTCATGTTTTTCTGATTGCAAAAATATAGGTTTCATACAATATGTATGTGAATGTATGTAAATAATGTAAAAAATGGACCTATATATATGTAAAAAATGGACCTATAAGATGGATCGTAAAGGTCCTGACCTCACGCCACTTGATTTTTTTTTCGGGGCTATGTGAACCATGAAATTTATAAAGAAGGATTTGCTAATATAAATGAATTGAGGGGAAACATCATCGAAGTAATTGATTATGTCAGTACAAGCAATATCTTGAAAAATGTGTCTAGAAACTTGAATCACCTTGTGTGTAAATAATGATGGTCATTCATTTTTCAAACTGATTATTTTTGGTAATATGAATTCCTGAAGCCTTCTATTCCTGAAGTCAGAAATACATGAGGATTTTGATTTCCCAGTGATATACAAGGTGACTGGTGATAAAGTATACAAACGCTGGGTGGTGATTGTACACCTCAAATGCAACAAAATAGTTACTCTTGACCATGGTCCGATTCTCAAGCATAAGGGAGAAATTTTAGAATTCGTTTTTTTTTTTTTGAGAAAACGTGATTTTTCGCCTAAAAGTAACTATATCTCCTGAACTATCGGTCCTATAGTAAATTTAAAACCAATGAAATTCTCATTAAATTTTCTTGAAGAAAACATACTTAGTAAAATCTGGTTATGGTCAAGAGCAACTTTTTTGTTGCATTTGAGGTGTAAATCACCACCCTGCGTTTGTATACTTTATCACCAGTCACGCTGTATAGTTTTTTGAATTTTCGAATCGGTCTTCAAATCGGTTTATGGCTAATCACCCCGTACAAAAAAATCTCTGCAACTACCATTTGTAAAGGAAAATGTTTCGATCCAATTTTAAATCAATATTTTTGTGGCTTAATTTGTACTGATATGAAATGCAACCCTTTCTTATGCCACGTTTAAGGTTAGAAGAATATTTCCAACTCCATAAACTCATAAACTTATACTCCAGACAAGCTACTTATTTATGAAGGAAATTGCATTTCGTTGGGACTTTTCCTTGGGTAAGATCGTTGGAGCAAATCCACTTTATTCCTTTTCTTTTTCAGGAGCTGAAAAATGAAGGCCATTATCTGCATCGTTCTGGCCGCTGTAACTATCGCAGCTGCTTTTCCACAAAAAGAGGGAAGCGCTTACACGAACGAGGCCATCAGGCAAGCACAGAACACTTTCCTGATCCCTAAAGATGCACAAATTCAAAAAGTACGTATGAAAAAGTATAATGTTCGCTTTGATAGCCTTTAGAGAGTAATAT
The DNA here is from genome assembly GCA_029963805.1 of Aromia moschata. Lineage (NCBI taxonomy): Eukaryota > Metazoa > Arthropoda > Insecta > Coleoptera > Cerambycidae > Aromia > Aromia moschata. Next base: position 27,318 of record JAPWTK010000469.1, read on the forward strand.
CTACTTCTGGAGAAATTCTTTAGTATTGGTGGTTGAAAGCTTGCTTTTGAGGATAATTAAAATTCTGATATACGATTAGAATTTAGCAAATTATTTTCACTTTTTTGAAAGAATTCGACGGTGTAAGATATACTCATATACTCATACATATAGTGTACACTATGTAATGAACACATATACTCGTAAGTACATATTAAAAAAAATATTATATATATCACAGGAAAAATGGTGTACCTACCTCTACTCCTTAGAAAAATAAAAAAAAAAAACAACTGCGAAGAACTTTTTACCAACATTAATGTACTTTCATATACCAAGTGACATAGGATTGTGGTATATCGCCTTTTTTTATTTATTGAGATAAAGTCAAATTTTTAACGTCTTATATTCATAAAAAAATGTCAACTTTTGACATATGTATAAACGACATTTATACAACTACCCGAAGTGCACCCAGTATCCGATGCACCTTGCGATTTTCAAATGAAACACCAATATATTTACAAATGGATATATTACTGGTTAATATTACATATTGGATATTGACTCATAATTTCCTGAGTTCAGTGATTTTTTAGGCACACAAATATGTTTGAAATCGTTTTCTAAGTTTCAACTTAAGAGTGCTGTGATTATTTAATTTCACTCATATAATCTTAGTGACACTAGAGAATTTTTCTGTAAAAGTTACTTTTCTAGGTTTTTTTATTAAACAGTACATAGATGAAAATATCATTATTTATCACACTACGTTTATAGAGTGTCAGTTTTCTTCTTTTTTTTGTATCTAGTAACTTCTAAACCATAATAGATACGAGATAGGTGCTTTTTTTGGTTTTCAAGTTTTTCCTAAATCGGTGAAATTTTTCTGTATCTGAAATTATTACTTTCATGAGATTTAAACTGAGTAACTTTTCCCATCCTCTCATCTTTACTTAAATTTTCGCCCCCTAAAAAGACTACCGTAGGCCTTGAACTGAAAAATAAGGTTTTTTGAGCCTATTTGAATACCAAAATCATTCATGCTGGTTACAATAAAAAGATATAGAGCTGTTGCGGTTCTTAATGGACTACACAGTATGTGTATAGGTAGTATATTTCACTAACTTCAACCTATTTTGAATTACTACTTTGAATTTATGATAATTATAAAATGCAATGAAATTGCTTTACTGAATCGGTTGATTGAGTAAATCTTTTCATTCACTGTCTTAAGTCGGAGTACTTCGAATCCTGGCCAAGGGAACGATTTTCATTTGTTTCGTTAGTTCCTATCAGGACTTAATAGCTAACCTCCAATACAACTAACTATATACATATATGTATGAATAGATGCAATGCAATTATATTAGTCTTACATTTGACCCTGAGTTTTATGAACTTTGATTAAGCAGTATTGTGGGAGTGTGTGTAGTTAAGGGCAAGTTATATTGGCAGAGCAAGAACTTGGAGAAGGACATATCAGTAGTGCTCCATGAATTCTCCATGAATTGCTCCATGAATTCTAGAGCAACACATGCGGCCAATTAAAACATACATTTTCAGTCCAGAATGGTGATAATAATAGTCAGTTGGAAGCTTTTCCACCAAATCATTTTTTATCGTTGATTTTTCAAACTGGAAATTTTCTGTTAATGAAATTTGGTGCCGTTTTACAATTCCTGTCTTTTGACATGAGCCATTCGACGTAACGCATAATTTTATAAATGCACAACCAACTGCATTCATTGCAAACATTATTTTAAGGCGAGATATGACCAACTTTGTCCTAATCGAAAACGATCCTCTATATTTTTGCCACCTAAAACTACTGAACCGATTTACCTAAATGAAATATGTATTTAAAATTTCTTCACGAAAGGTACTTATTATATTATATTTTGCAATTTGAGCTTGTGTTCCATTCCTTAAACGTGAAAAATATTTTGACAAAAGAATTGTTTTGGGGATGTTGGACAAATAAAGAAGAACTAATATTTGCCGACGTTTCGTCAAATGTACTTAGACTTCTTCAGGATTCAATTAGTGTTTTTATAACGAGTTTTAGTAATAACTAGTATTTTTTATAATTGAGCCCTGAAGAAGTCTAAGTACAATGGACGAAACGTCGTCAAAAAATTAGTGCTTCTTTATTTGTCCAACATCGCCAAAAACAGTTTCTTTCTCAACTTATGTTTTATGGACGCTGATAACTACCTTGAAAAATATTAGAGCTAAAGGTTTTTTTTGATCTGCTTTCTACATTTAAAGATGGAAATATAGTAAAGCTTCAAAATTTTGTTAGATAACGAAATATTCCATTTTGTATATATTCACTAATATTCTATTTTAGGTGCAAGAAGGGATTGAAATTGGAGCTTACGAAAGCATACCCGGAAACCAAAAGATCAACCTCTTCGAAATCTTAGGCGATCAATTCCCCCCCAGAAGTGGTGAACAACTTGCAGACCCAAATTGATCAAGTCGGCAGAAACTAACTTTACGCATATACATTACTTTTAGGAGAAAAATGTGATCAGCCCTCATCCTCATTTTAGATTCTCCCCTCCATTTCCATATTTCATTTCCAAGTGCACGTATTTCCTTTTTCGAAACACATTCACGCATGCACCTACATATGTATTTCCTTTCATTTCATTTTCATTTCGCACACGCAAATTATTCTAGTCTAGACTATCGACCGCGCTTATTATTACAGTAACAGGAATTGACTATGTATATTTTGTAAGAACTTAAGCATCGCATGCTGCTCTGTATTTTCTAAACAAGCACTCTTATACGCACACTATTGCACTCACTTAGAGCACTCGTTTCTCTTTGTAAAAACCCTGACATTCTTCCACACAAAGTGCCAACTATCCTTGTAGGTACACACTTTTATATTTTTGTAATTTTTGTAAATAGTAATAAATGTTTCTTTTTATAAAAGGCCTTATTACATTTTGTTTATGGTGAAGCTTCTTGCTCTTCTCGAAGAACATTGTCGTAAACCAGGTAAGGTTTTTTTGTTCAGGCATACTTTAAATATTCGCCAAAACTTCACACGACGTAAAAACGAATTTTTCGTGAACACTTTTCGAAATATTATCGAATAAAACTTTTAGATTTTAAAAAAAGGAGTATTTTTTAATAAATTCCATTTGCCTACCGTGTTGTTTTTCTGACTTTTGACCGAGAAAATAAAAAAAAAAACCTGGAAACCTCTAACAAGTTATCCTCAAACCACGAGAACAGAAAACGAACGATTTCATTTTAATAGTAGTTTTAGTACATTTTAATGTATAGAGTAGTAACTAAATCAAACATTTTTAATAAGAGATAGTCTGAGCCTGAGCAAACATTTTTAAGTGATTCAGGTGTTTTAATAACTAAATACCATCTTGTTTAATACCTCCGAAACTTCAAACAATTATATTATCAACAACATCTTCAAACAGTTATATTTTTGCACCAATTAAAAGACGCTTTTATCGAAATTTAGAAAAAAATGATAATATACCCAGTAATGATAATATAACCAGTAAACTACCAAAATAAGTACGAATGTCGGTCTAAAAATACAGTTAACTATCTAAGGATCTTTACGAGATTTATCACAGGAAAATAGGTATAGATAATTTGTCAGCTGTGTGTATAAATCCACAGAAGTGTCACATATTATTTCTTCCTCATGGAAAACACTTATTAATTTATGTAACATAAGTCGAAGTGAGGCAGAGGTGAAAGTTGAATGTGAACCATCCTTGGCCTGGTGAATACCGCGAGGTAACTTTCACTACATGTATAGCTGCCGACTTCTTTCGAAGATGACTTTGTTTGTTAATGATCCCTGGTAGGCCCGAGGTGATGAAATCGACTTTTATAATTCCATTGCGTTAGATACGTTCGCTGTTTAGAAATAATTATTATTTATGATTAGGACGATGGTGATAATTAAAAATCTAAACCAAAGAACCGATTTACGGTCGGCCTACACGCTTTGAGATCTGTTTAAACACAGTATTCAAAGAGAATATCGCAAAGTTATTGTTACGTGCGTTGAAGCACGATTTTAATAAGCGGGTATACTCCATGCACAAATATTTGTTCAAAACACGTTGAGGATGCACGTAGGAAATTTGCCAAAACTCTATTGAATACGAATAATGATGAATATTACGTAATACGAATTCTTCATGGTTGTTAATAGTTGATCTTAGTGGTAAACGTGTGCGTAATATTTTTTATTAATTCCCTAATTGTAAACTTGGCGAAAAAAGAAGTAGCCGTTATCAGTGGCGGTCGGTGGAATTTGACATGCTCGTATTTTCGCCACACCATAATTTAGGGGGTTACTAGACTTAAGTAGAAGGCTATAATGGCAAAAAAATCCTCAAGGAAAACTTGCCAAATTATTTTTCCAAAAATGGCTGCCTCCGGGCAGATCTTGGAATCGACTTGCAAAATATTTGCGAAATATTTTTTTTTTCATAATCACCGAGTGCATAGGTACATTTTTTTATACTTTTTTTTGAAATTTTGAGATATCTGTAAAAGTTATGGAAATTTGAATTTTTATTTCATCACAAAATTTCGTGTATAAGATTTTACAATAGTTGTATCTTTAAGGAAAATAAGAATTTTGCAAAAATAACGTATAAAAAAATTATTTACTCGGTGGTTATGAAAAAAAAAATATTTTGCAAATATTTTGCAAGCCGTTTCCAAGATCTGCCCGGAGGCATTTTTGGGAAAAAATTTCGCAAGTTTTCCCTGAAGATTGTTTGCCATTACAGCCTTCTATTTAGGTCTTTTCAATGGCGATATAAAAAGCAATTGTCTATACCTAATCATAAAAATTGTTTTATATATTTAATGTACTGGTAACTGGTAACTATTAAAACATATAATAATGGATAATTCTGAATACTGTGGCAAACAATAACCATATTAAATTTAGATCCCGCACAGTTTTTATGGGAAGTGCCCCTCGGTGAAATTGGCCGAATATTTTATATTATGCTCTTATGACTAACCGATCCAAAGTCTCTTCTAAAATATATGTATATTCACCGTCATCGTTAGCGATCTGAAAATTGGAAAAAAGGATTTGTAGTATGTATAATAAGCATTTAGTTTCCACCAGAATGCGCCAGACTTAAATTTTGAATATAATTCAATTCGGAAAAATGTTGTTATAGTTAGAGATGGACGTCCACTTTTATTGTCGACGTCGACACGCCAACAATACTTGTACATCGAGTTGTCAGTAATGTAGACAATGGGTAATTAATGAAAAAGTTGGGTTATATTTATTTTTTGATATTTTGGTGTTCTTGTGGTCTTGTATTTCTTACAATTCTTATCATCCCTTTATCGTACATGTGCTTTTAAATGATAAATGGTCTAAGCAAGCATACCGCTAAGTGCAATTTTTGTAAAGCCGTTTTAAAAAAGACTGGATCAGCAAGGTTACAAAGTCACAGGTAACTAAACGAATATATTTATTGCTTATTTGCATATTTAATTGGAGTGTAGTGCTCAACGTTTTGGCATTCCTTGCTTCGGATTTCGATTGTCATTTGGCATATATCGGTTCTGCACCTTAGACATTCCGGTCCAACGTGGTTATGAGCTAGGCTTGACGCAGTGGTGTAAGTGTTAGACGTCGTTGCACTACTGAAATAAAGTTTGTGGGTTCGATTCTTGTCATTTTTTTTTTTGCAAATTCAAAGACAGTCGTTGCGAAATTTTTAGAGATATAGGCATTTTGGTCTTAGCCCGCGATAAGCATCGAGAGTGCTCTGTGCAGGTATACACGGCAGCAGCTGAGCTGTTCTCTCTTTCATTATCCGTCGCTAACCTCTTTATTTGTATGACGAAGAGGGTACTTATTATGGTACTAGAATCTATGTAAATTATTATTAGGGCTCGGAATGTTTGCCTTCACGCATGTTAAACTGATCAAAACTTGATTTTTGAAGCCCGCGATCACGATTACTAAAAAAATACTGCACCGATCCTAATGAAACTTTGCACACATCTTCGATGTGATACATACGCACGGTTGAATGATCGCTTTTTTTACGATTTTACGAGCAGCAATATGCCGATTTTTTATGTGAAAATCGACACTTTTTTTAAAAAAATCGTCTAAAAAATTATTGATTCAATATTTTTTAGACGGATTCGTTCAACCGCGAGGAAAACTCTCATAGTAACCTAATCTTCTTAGGTTAGTATGAAACGATTTTTTATTTCAAATAAATGTGGATAGAGTCAACGGGTGAATTTCCAATATTTTTGAACATTTTTTTCTTATATAGGTGCTGTTGAAAATATACTCTTATGTACAAAAAGTTTTAGATAAATCGATCCATGCAGAAAATTTCAATAAATGTTAACAAAAAGCACCTTTTTTTAAGCTTGCAGCTAAACGTGCCCCTTAAGCCCTTCGTCGTTGGCACCTAATTTGTGCCAATTCAATAATTCACACCGAGATTCACACAATCAGTTAGTGCCTACCAAAAATAGTAGGTAATATAAGCACACGAAAATACTAAATAAATATACTAAATACTAAATACTAGTAAATAATATTATACTTTTCAATATCACACATTACAATGACCATTTTCCTTTTCACACATTCGAACCTATAAAGGAAGAACTAGATGTTTGAAAAGAGAAAACCCGATCAGGAAGTTTCTAAGATCAGGAACTCTTAAACCTAAATTTTTAACGCCAATGTAAGCAATAGAGACTTAAATTATAGGTATGTATAAATACTTTGGTCAACGTCAACAAAATACATACAACATAACAACGATACAACGTCAACAATACATACAACGTCAAAAATACATACAACGTCAACAAAAAAGTCTACACCATATGGGAAAGTTCTGTATCACATTGTTTTTTCAAAAATTGTCTTCCCCATGAATCTCGACCTCAGTTTTAACGCACCAAATATCTCAAAAACCAAAAAAGACAAAACCATTTTCTAAGCGGCGTTAATTTACATATAAAATTATCAACTACCGTTTTCCTATTTCTCATAATTTCCAAGATAGCAATACATATATCACCAATTCCGGACACATATGCAACCAAACTAACGCATTAAAAAGGAATTAATTTATACGCCTTGTCCGGAGTATTTTTGGCAATTTGCAATTTGTTTGAATCATGCAGTTAGATAATCAAAGAGGCTGGCTCATGCAAAGTTGGTTGTATAACACATTGCAACATAATAGACTAATAAATTCAAGATATTTTCATTATAGTCTAAGATCCCGACCTAAGTCGACCTCCCCTCATCCTTTTTCCTAATTAAATACAAATTTTATACAACAAAATGTATAAATCAATACAATGTGCTAGGGTTGCCGCGCCATATCCGCGCAAGGCTATTTTTAATTATCATGTCATTCTTTTTCTTAAAAAAAATAGTACCATTCGAAAACCAAAGATGTACATAAAACGGCAAAGTAAGGTTGCCTACCATTTTTCCCGCCGTATACGGGGTTGCCAGGTGTAAACAGGTGAACTGATATTAGTAAATTACCCTCATCGTTTTTCCTAATGAATTATATATGAAAATGTAGTTAATTTTCTTGCGAATATGATGGTATATGGTTGCCTTTGCGAAAGTGCGCAGAGTCTAGGGTTGCCGCGATTTAAAGTATGAATAATTGAGTAAGAGATAAGGCGCGACGGAGAGCACTACAGTCGATACATTTTTTTAGTAACAATAAATTTATTAATTGTATTCAAAAATGATTTTCTTTTATTGACCCTGTTTTATAAATAAAAATATATTAGTCTATATTACTTATATATTGTTAATTTACTATATACTTATATACCTAGCAGAAGTTCTACATGCGTTAAACCGCAAAAAAATAAGGAAACATACAAATGCAACAAACTCGTTCTCATATTTATTACTAAAATTATTATTATTGTTATTTTTCTTACTATTAATATTGTTGTTGTTTATATATTTTATTTAGTTTGTTATTTATATATACCAGATTTTCGGTTGAAATGTTGCATCTCTTTTATCACTTTTTAAATACTATTATTTCATTATTATTAATTTATATTCACACTTCTCAGCGTAAACGCTGGAAAACATTCACCCATTCAACATGCAGACTGATGGCTTGATATTCCATCCCCGCCTCCAGCAGGAATTAGACTCAGGCGAGGGGAGGAAATTCATCCTGTCCCAAAACCTTTCTAACAATGTGACACGTTTGTAGTACAACTGCCTTCTGGCCACTTCTAATAATATTATAAAACTGTCCTAATGCCGCGATGTTCTTGGTGAATCTGGTCGTCATCACTCCCTCTGCCGATTTGCTATTATTATTATTATCATTTTTTTATTATGACTGTTGTTGTTAATTATTTACTCCAGAACACAGAACACTTCTGTGTCCTTCTCTATCACATATATTAATACGTGAAGTGCTCTCCGTCGCGCCTTATCTCTTACTCAATTATTCATACTTTAAATCGCGGCAACCCTAGACTCTGCGCACTTTTGCAAAGGCAACCCTATACCATCATACCCGCAATAAAATTAACTACATTTTCATATATAATTCATTAGGAAAAACGATGAGGGTAATTTACTAATATCAGTTCACCTGTTTACACCTGGCAACCCTGTATACGGCAGGAAAAATGGTAGGCCACCTTACTTTGCCGTTTTATGTACATCTTTGGTTTTCGAATGGTACTATTTTTTTTAAGAAAAAGAATGACCGTAATGACCGCAAAAAATTGCATTAAACTATTTCTAATTAAAAATAGTCTTGGGCGGATATGGCGCGGCAACCCTAGCACATTGTATTGATTTATACATTTTATTATATAAAATATATATTTAATTAGGAAAAAGGATGAGGGGAGGTCGACTTAGGTCGGGATCTTGTACTATTAGTAGGTATATTTTACATTAAACATTGGTTTTCATAATTTAACACAGAGATTCTTCGTTAAAGGTTATCATTACACTTTCTTGACATATTGTTAGCCACCCCCAGTACAAAGTAAAAAAACACTTAAACTAACTGCTTATATACTGCTAAATTATATAATAAGTCTATATTTTTACCAATTATTTGGATTTTAGGATTTAACTTAATTTGGGGACTGTACAACTTTAATATTATTGTTACAATTGTCTAATATTCCAAAAAAAAACGTATATACATTTTTTTTAAATTACTGAGACACGTCAAACGATTCATCTGAATTGTCATTTGGAAATAAAATAATTTCTTTGTGGATTGCCAATTTCATTATAAATGACATATTCTATGGAATATACACTGCATACATACATACATATACAGAGAGCGGCAAAAGTACTGCACAAGTCAAAAAAAAAACCGAAACAAGTTTTCGCAAAAAAAAAATCCGAAACAGGTCAAAATTTTAATTACAAAAATACGTATTTCGGCTGTGATAACTTTTCTATCGTCAACTATTTTCGAGCAATGGCGTCATACTTTTCTTTTTCGAATGGCAATCCCCTCGTTTTGGCCTTAGTTTTCATAAATCTTGAATTATCGAAAACGACTGCATACAAATTTTACCACCTTGCATTAGAAAATTTTAGAAAAAAATACTAGATGAAAACTTGGAATTGGAGGCAAAAGGTGCTCTCTGCCACAGCTAGTGTTTTAAAAAGCTAGTAATATTCAAAGCGTAAAATAGATAGTTGTTTTATTTTTAATATCATCACTAAAGGCAGGATCCTTTTTGTGCATAGAGATTCAAAACAATTTTTTGTTGTACATACAAACAGGTGTAAAGTTTATCACTCTTGGCTTTCGAGTTCTTTTCGGCCGGACCATTTAAATACATCGCTTCGTGCTAACGTGCATAATACCGACAACATGTTTGACCCACTATAGGAGTCGGAACATCTGCTGTTTTTAGAGTTAAAGTTTAAATCTTTCAAGAAAGTTCAAGTCTTGTGCATTCTAACATTCTAAGAAATTATTAGGTGGCATATAACTGTTATTTTGCAAAATTAGCGGTGTCCTATTAAAAATACTTTACCATCGAACTACAAACATATTCAGGTAGGTATAGTGGTTCTAATTTTAATTGAAAATGATAAATACGCCTGGGGAACAAAAAAAGCGGTGCAACTTTATGATTCCATGGGCGTGCATATATCTTTTATAAATTCGAAAATTGTGATTTTTTTTTCATTTAAATCAATATAGGAGATTAAAATTAGCCTGCATATAAAACTCTTAATATTTGTAATATAATTTGCTGTAAATAATGCTCATTTAGCCAGACAATCTCAAAAAATTGTCTGTGTTAATAAACCTAGCTGAAATACACGTCACTGGCGTCTTAGACAAGTAGTTTAAGCTATTCTACCTAATTCATAAAGTCGTAAATCATTTTAACGACATCGTTAAAATTTTATGGCACAGTGGACCGAACAAATATTGGCAATGTATTATATGCAAAGTGGTTTATCTACAGTGGTTTCCGTTGCGCCACCAGCGGCTGGCTGGTTGGCCAGCCAGGGCGTTGCCGGCTCTTTAAAATTTTCTTGAGTATAGTAATATACATAAAGTTGTTTTAATTTATAATTATTTTTTCCAGCATTTTTAAAGCTTTATTTTAATGCTAACTAATAAATTTATATCTATGTATTTTTTTTTAAATATTTCCAAACTAGCTTTCTAAGAATGTCACGAACTAACAGTTTACTGAAGTATGAAGTATACTTGTATAGTGAGCTTAGCAATTTTAGAAAATAAATCTGGCAACCTTGCTTTTTTCTACCTATTTTCAATTTAGAATGGAAAGATAGTATGTACATATATGATGACCTATGTCCACACTTTCAGAGTTAATATTAAAACCAAAGATAGTAAAATATGGATTCCCTACATTAATTTTTTTTATTTTAATTTTTTAACCCTACTATTTTACATTAAATTTTGCTTATTTAATTACGAGTTTGTAATATTTGCCCTCATATTTTATTCTAGTTCCCTCGTATTCCCAGGTAGGGACGAAGAAGAGTAGGAGATTTTTAGAGAGAACTCTATCCACTAAAATTTATATAAAAAAATGACCTCTTTTGACCATTCACCCCCTACAACCCCCTCAATTCCACACTATATTAAATTAAGTCTGTACATTTGCAGACTCTGTAATGTCTCTAATTTGAACTGCATCTTACAACGTTTGTGAATTACCTATTGGACAAGGAAAACGTGTATCACCTTCGTTTATACACCAACCCCTTAACCTATCAAAATCTCATCAGCTTCACATCTCGTCATGGTAAATAAGTGTTCTAAATTTCATGTTGATATCTTAACTTAACGTGTTATCAAGTTATTATGTATGAGTGTATATTAATAGACACACAGATCGGCAGACAGATAGAACTTTTTTTTCGCATAAACTTTACTATATAGCTTGTTTACAATTTTTTTTAATCTCTTCAATTGTCCACTCTACTAAGTATGGATGAAAAGTAAACAAGCAAACAAACAAAGAACAGGGTTATCATGAAATATGTTTACATACCTACTCAAATAATAGGCGCTCCTCTGCTTAGCTGCCTTTAATCTACAATTTGTTGACGTTAAGGAAGAATATTCGTCTTATTCATTTTTTAATATTCCAGAACATATCCATTATAGTAATGTTAATGTCCTTGATTTATGTTTTGGTAGATAATTATTCGGGTGGAGGACAGCACAAAGTAGACAAGTTTAAATTTTTAAAATGCCGACGTTTCGACGTTTTATTGACGTCTTTTTCAAGGCTATTTAAGTCGAATAACTTGTATAATATGCTTTATGATAATTACGATCTAAGTATGTAAGTATGGTCTCGGGCTTATACATTTGCAAATCCTTGATTTATGTTTTGGTAGATAATTATTCGGGTGGAGGACAGCACAATTTATTTGCAAATGTATAAGCCCGAAACCATATGTACATACTTAGATCGTAATTATCATAAATCATATTATACAAGTTGTTCGACTTAAATAGCCTTGAAAAAGACGTCAATAAAACGTCGAAATGTCGGCATTTTAAAAATTTAAACTTGTCTACTTTGTGCTGTCCTTCACCCGAATAATTATTTACCAAATTCCAGAACATTCCAATTCCAAAACATTAGCCTTGAATGTCCGATCATTTATTTGGACGTTTTCGTCAGCCGATGGTAAAATCATTATCCATCGCAGTGGACTCAAGCGCTAATTTTGCAAACTGACTTACATATGTATTAAAATGTTAGAATGCACAAGACAGAAGAACATTTTACAAGCAAGCAAGCAGTAGTTCGCAGAATTCTGTATCGAATTTCCGTACTTCCACTTCCACACAAACTCAAAACATTCTTCAAATTCCGAATTCATTGCCCACTTATTTTATTCGCATTGTATACACAAAATTACACAAAACAGCACTGTACTGGATTTTTTGTTTAAACGAATTATTTCTTATAGTAAATACACATGTATGTCAAGTACCTACCTAATTACGCGTAATATGAAAGAGCATTCTGTATATGTATTTCGTACCCTCATGGCATTCTGTAACTGGATTTGGCACATTTGCTCTGATTCGCTGCACAATTTGAAATAACCAATATATAACCAATACATATGTATTTCGCACCGAAGCATTATGGCATTATGTATATATACATAATGCCATAATGCCTGACGGAGGGGGAGTCCTCATTCTGAGAGCCTGAGAGGCCCAAAAATAAATTTTTCCGCGCTAGCGTAGGGCGGAGAATTACTAAATCTGCCACTGTGTACAATGTTATAGTTTATTCAAATAGTGTGTTCTTGAGATCAACACAACAAAAAAAATAATAAACAATGGGCCTTCATTTGAAGCCATGGCACAAAAATATTGACTTAGGGAAGTGATTTTTCACCAATTTTCCACAAATAGGTAACTATGTCTGATCTGTAATCCTCTGTTCTCTTTGAGACACCCTGTATATTCAACGAGTTTCATTTTAATCTGATAAATCATCTTCATTGGAATCTATTGTCTATTGCCGAATATGGGGTACCGTAAATTAAGCATCTTTATTCCATATTAGGTCATTTTTAGAGTAAAATTTAGATTCTACACTATAAAAGTATTCACTTTATTATATTTGTTTATATAGTTTTAGTAGTATTTTTATTGTTAACCTGATTTGTTACAATATACACAGGTGTTATAGGATTCTCCATTTTCGAAAAACTAACAACTTGATGCATTAAGTGGCAATCAATTCAGAGTACATCATCTATAAAGCCTATCGAATTATGTCGAAAACAGTAAATGTTTGTACAACAAAGTAATTTTTATACCATCGCTATACATCCGATTGTCAACTTTAATAATTTAGGTTATACTATAATCTCGGTTATGACAAAACCTCATTAAAAAATTTCAATTGATAGTCTTTTCTTTCTCTATTAATTCTTTTGACCAACTTCTATATCTATGGATACGCATTATGCAAAATCAGTCTCAATTAAAAAAATGTTTCGATATCATCTACTCGTAGACCTGGCTCCTCCTATACCATGTTTTTGCATCGAGATCTTGGCGAAAAAAAACCAACAACTTATTTTACTAACACGTGATATTTTTTTATACAGTGTAATTCTTCACTGTCAGCACACCGGACGATTTATTAATGCAGCGGCAAAACAACAAAGACGAGATGCTCCGATAGCAACACAGCTGATTGCAAATTTAAATAAACAAAAAGAAAACAATTTATATACATGGATGACGGATTAGTGCTTGAGACCAACCAGAGTATGCTAATGCTGTGACTATGTGATATTGTAACTATGTGATATTGTGACTATGTGATATGTGGTCACTGTAACAATACAATTGATAGGCGCAAAACACCATACATTTCTTGTGCTGGTTTTTGCAGCAAATACTATCATGGCCAATGTCTAAACATTCCTGCCGATCTGCTTCTGACGTTAAAAACATCTGGCTTCTGTTGGTACTGTACAGAGTGTCTCAAAGTAAAAAATAAATATGACACCTTCATGAGGAATTCTTTTGAAGCTAAAATGTCACAGATGATGAGTGAATTTGTGTCCATGTTTGATGAATTAAAGGCAAAGGTAATGAACTTGGCTGAGAAAAAGCTATCGACGTTCTATGACACTAATGGTCCGCCAGTTGATAATAAACCACTTTACTCGCATATAGTTGGCTCTAAATCTATGGTTCTTATAAAACCTGTTGATGCCAAACAGACTAATGCTAAAACTAAATTAGATATTAGTGAAAACATTGATCCAGTCGACTTCAATATCCAAGTATCGCAGGTTAGGCAAGTCAAATATGGTGGTATTTTGATTAGTTGTGATACCCCTGAGAATGCTGACAATTTTAAAAAAATAGGTACACAAAAATTGTTAGGACGATTTAAAATTTCTATGTCAAAAAGTTTCACCCAAAGATAAAAATTGTCGGTATTATGGATAATGTTGCGGATGATATACTGTTTAAATATCTGAGGGGCCAGAACGATGTTATCTCCGACGATAGTTATGCAAAGGTGTTAAAAATATGGGCTACAAAAAATAATCCAAACATCTTTCAAGCAGTTGTGGAAATTGATGCTGCCACTTTTGGTCTAGTTATGGATCGAGGAAAGCTATTTGTAAACTATGATATGTGCAAGGTGTATGATGCAACTGAGGTTAAGTTATGTTATAATTGTAGTGGTTTTAATCATGGTCAATCAACGTGTTCCAGTAATAAGAGTGTGTGCCCAAAGTGTTCTAGTAATCATCAGCTAAAAAATTGTAATAGCAGTGTTTTCCAGTGTATAACTTGTGATAATGCCAAGCTTGATATTATCAATCATGCAGTGTGGGATGCTAATAATTGCCCTATATACCAGAAAAAGTTAAGTCTCATAAAAACGAATACATTCGTAACTAAATAGCAATTAAGTAATTCCTTGGAGCGCTCTAGCTATGAACACCTCACAGTACCATCATCATCTCATCGAAACATATTTTCGATGTTCTATCAAAATGTTAGAGGTCTAAGAACAAAAACTGCTGATAAATATGAATCAATATCTATATCAAATTACGATGTAATTGCATTAAGTGAGACCTGGCTTGATTCTGATATTTTCGACTCTTTTTTTCGACTCTTTCGACGACTTGAAATTGTTGATACTAATAATTATACTTTATATCGTAAAGACAGAGACTTTAATCGCACATGCCAAACAAAAGGTGGGGGAGTACTATTTGCTGTTAACTCACATTTAACCTCATGTAAACTCGGCCTCTCCATGTTAACGGAAACGATACCTAATGTCGACTGTGTTGGTATTAAAATTAACTTAGTCAGGTCATGGCTACTTGCCATTGTTATTTATGCTCCTTCGGGTCTTCCTACTGAATCTTTTGGCATACTTTTCGATTGCATATGTAATATCCCTGGTTTGAATGATGGCGACAGTAACTTGATTATATTAGGAGATTTTAATGTAACTGATTATGTAAAATATATTAATTCAAATACCAGTACTGACTATCCACCTCTTATATTAAGTTTATATAATTTCATACACTACATGGGAGTAGAACAGTACAATTATATTTTAAATGGGAATGAGAGAATCTTGGATCTGGTACTAAGTAGGTCTCCTCTACGTGTAACAAAAGCACCATCCCCCATAGTTAACGCTGATTCCCATCATCCACCTCTTGAAATTTGATATGAAGAAACCAAAATTTAATAATAATATTTTTGTGAGGTACAATTTTAGAAAAGCTAACTTTCCTCAATTATATGACAATCTGTTACATGTAGACGGGACCTTTCTTGAACATGCTGACAATGTTAATACAGCATGTGAGAAAATGTATTCTCAACTAGATCTACACTTGTCGGAATGTGTTCCTAAAAAAATGTCGTATAGTAATGCCACGTACCCATCATGGTTTACGGGGATATTATCAAAAATATCAAAGAAAAATATAAATGGCTACCCAAATATAAAATGTCGAATAACATCGAAGATCTTGACAATTTCAAAAAGATGCGAACCAAGATAAAATATGGTATAGGATCCGCACGTACATATTTTATAAGAAACACCGAAAATAATTTACTAGGTAATCCATCTCAGTTCTGGTTATTAACAACATGAAAAATGTATCCAGAATACCGTCATCTATGAAATATATGGGCACTGAAATTACTAACCCAGACGAAATTGTTAATTCGTTTGCACAATACTTTCAGTCCGCATTTAACAATTCAACCCCATATGGTACTAATGACCACCTTGAACCTAATATACCTTCCATGTCAATTCCGGTTATTACTGAAGATATTGTCCTACGATTATTAAAAAAAATTAAATCAAAAATGACAACAGGACCTGATGGTATACCATCGTTCTTACTCAAAGACTGTGCTCTAATATTTGTAAAGCCATTAACTATAATATTTAACTTAGCGTTACGCACAGGTATTTTTCCTAATATTTGGAAACAAGGCAAGATCTGTCCGGTCTTTAAAAAAGGGGATAAAAATGAAATTGAAAACTATAGGCCTATTGTTATTTTGAGCAACTTTAGCAAATTATTTGAAATCCTTATCTCTGAGTTCCTGTCGTCTCATGTCAAACCTCAAATTGTTGAGTACCAGCATGGCTTCATTGAAGGTAGATCAAGAGCCACTAATTTAGTGTGTATTACACAATATATTGCGAACGAATTAGACAAGGGGGACAGGTAGATGTCATCTACACAGATCTCTCCAAGGCGTTTGACAGACTTGACCATGGTACTCTACTGAATAAACTATCTAAGTTTGGTCTAACTAATAATTTAATAGGTTTTCTTCAGTCATACCTCTTAAACAGACGGCTTACAGTTGAGTATCAGGGCTTTAAGTCTGTCGAAATAACTGCTAATTCAGGAGTACCCCAGGGATCAGTCTTAGGACCACTATTGTTTATTATTTTTATTAATGATATCTGCCTGGACTTACAATCTAACATTCTTATGTATGCGGATGATTGTAAATTATATAATAAAATGCCTACAAGATTGCTGTATATTACAAAAGGACTTGGAAAGGCTACATAACTGGTGTGAAAGAAATTTGCTTCCGTTAAATATTGAAAAATGTAACTATGTCTCCTTCAATCGCAAGGTAGTCTCTGTAGGATTTTTTTATACTCTTGACAGAATTCCGCTGGGTAAACTATCTAGCTTTAGAGATCTTGGTGTGGTTTTTGACTCAAAATTAACATTTGTTGAACACATAAACACCATTATCACCGCAGCATACAAGACGCTTGGTTTCATTACTAGAAACTCGAAATATTTTGTTAATGTTGAAACTCGAAAAACACTCTTTAATGCATATATAAGATCTAAATTAGAATATGCTTCTGTTGTTTGGTGTCCAGGGTATAAAGTACACATTGATAATATAGATAAGGTGAAGAGGCCCTTTGTCAAATCTTTGTGGTATAATGCTGATAATATTTATCCAGCACGTGGAATTAGCAATCACATATTACTTCAAAGATTTGGAATTCAACACCTAGCTTCTAGGCGTTTTCTTTTTTCTTTCCGGTATCATTTCTTATACAAATTATTAAATAATAAAATTGACTCACCTAAATTATTGTCATTGATAAATTTTCGAGTTCCTGGGGTACTAACGCGAAACAATGCTTTATTCTATTTACCGACACCTTACACTAACATACTTATTTTCTCTCCACTATATCGAATATGCTCTAATTACATGCAAATTCAGGATGTGATTGACATTTTTAATAGTAATATTAAGGATCTGAAGAGAGCAATTTTATTGCTCTAAATCATTTTAGCATTCACTCATTTACTTGTGAACTTATATATACCTTTTTCTCTACATGTATATTTTATGTAAAATTGTACATATATATTTTATGATTCTTAAATGTTGGACTATATTTGTATTCACAACTACTCTGTTATACTATATCATGTATAAACAATAATTGTGTTAGTTTAACCATTGTATCCTATACTTGTTATTGTACTTTTCCCACCCTGTAAGTGGCATTAGCTGGTGGGCGGTGTAGTAATAAATAAATATTGGTACACGTTAAAAACGAAGATGGTTAGATCGATTTCTCAACCCTTTATTAGACCCTGGACCTATTTACGACATTTACGTTATATTCATGTGGGATAAAAAATAAAATGAGAAATAGAAGCAAGAATACATAATCATATAAGAACGCAAACCCGAAATAAACGAAAGCGAAAGCACATTTTCTAAGGGTATCAATATTTTACAAAATATTTTTATGTGTTTGAATCTTTTTATGCATCTACTAGAGTAAGACACGTAGCAAAGGGGACGCCAGGGGAGCTTAGATCCCTCAAGAGCTGGTCTCAACGCCCCTAGTAAATTTACCATTATTTGTAATCGAAAGTGTTTATATCAACGTTGGAACGTGCAATATTGCTTGAAGGTCTTTGATGACATGATGAGCAATTAATTACACAGGCACATAAAAAAAAATAAAAGTAGAGTGCTACAAGGCAGATACATATATGCATTCTTATCCATTTGACCCGCTGAACACGAATCCGATATCCATTTTGTCCGGTTGGCTCTTGTACTTTCCTAACCTCAAAAAACACCTTAAGAATGCCCTAAAAATCTCAAACAAGTAAATAAAACGCTTAAATGAGCTGATCACCATTTCCATACGTAATTTGGGACGCTGGAACTGAATATGGGATCAGAATTAGCAGATCAATTAGGAATTTTGATATAACCACAAAAAACATTAAAAAAAAATCCCAAAAATCTAAAATAAATTGAAAGCTTTCACCAAATATTTTAAACCTAACATAATCTCAGACAAGTACTTTAAATTAAAAACTTAAACCTATTATATATGAAGACAAGGACTGTTAAATTCCTAAGGCACGTTAAATTGCTAAAAAATTAAGGTTTCGAGTTGTTGATTTACAGTTCTTTGTGTAAAGTTCCTGTCTTAAGGCTAGTACATACTCTTAGACAAAATCGCGCAACTCATGTCTATAGACAAATCGGGAACAAATCGCTTGTTCTGCAACTACCTGTAGACAAAAATCGCCTAGCTTGGATGGAATACTTGAGACATGTTGCGCAACAGATCGTAGTGTGGACGTGTTTCAAACTACGTATGTATGTATGTATGCTGCTCGTGCCGGTTGTAGTTGTTGATTGTTGCGTTGTATTTGTAGATTGTTCGTTTTGAAATACACAATGTGGTCCTCGGAAAAGACATTATCATTAATTGAAAATTTTCATTTTTCACGTTGTTTATGGGATGTCACACCGAAAGATTATAAAAACCGCAATAAGAAGAGGCTAACATTGGAAGACATTGGCAAAAATATGAAACTTCGACTTCTGATGTGGAAAATGTATGTGTTGCTCTGAATCTTGTTTCTTGATTGCATATTTTATTTCCAACCATGAGTAGCAAGTTTGAACTAAACTAATGACTGAACTATCTTCTAATTTTAATTTTTCCCGAAGAGTCAATCCAAATGTAGGACCGTCTGCTACAACGTTCCTTATCCACCAATGTTTACGAATAATTTTCCTTTTTTGATCAAAATTTAAAACTACATAAGCAGCAAAGCCGCATGCGGCCGCTATCTCACTCATGTTATCGCGGAAACTACATAATACATATGTAGTTTAACGGAGCTGTGGACGTGTGACAAAGCTTCTAGATCTAGATCATATAATAAAGTTGTTACAACAGTCTACAGACAAAATCGGCGATTTGTCTATAGACAGTCGCGCGATTTTGTCTATGAGTATGTACTAACCTTTATAATACATATGTTATATTTAGAATTCTTACCTTACGTTTTGTTAGATCTAGAGTTCTTGGTTTTAAGTTCTTTGTGTAAAATTATTGCATTGTTTTTAGTAAATTCTATGTTTAGACATATCGAAAAAAAATCAACGATAAAGTAAAAATTATTTCTTACTATGTAAAATGTAACATATTCTAAGACAGTAACATTACACAAAGAACTCTAAACCTTAATAGTTCTTGCATTAGGAACTTAACAGTTCTCGTCTTAATTTATAATAGAGTTAGTTCTTACATAGAGTTTTTTATTTAAAGTTCTTGTTTCAGGTTATGTTAGGTTAAGAATTCTTAGTTTAAAGTTTTTGGTGTAAAGTTCTTGCCTTATGTTCTGGTTTAAAATGTTTGGTTAAAGCTTTTAATTTATTTGTTTTGGATTTTGATCATTTTTAGATGTCTTTTGAGGTTATGTCAGAATTTCTAACTGATCTACGTATGGAACTACAATACGTATAGAAATGGTGGTCAGTTCACTGACGCTTTTTATTTACTTGTTTGGATTTTTCGGACATTCTTAAGGTGTTTTTTGAGGTTAGAAAATAAAAGATCGATCGAAAATAGAACATCGGATTCGTATTCAGCGGGTCAAAATGCATGGGAATACATAGGCCTGCCTTCCAGCACTCGACTTTTTTTTTTTTTGTGTGCCTGTGTTATATCACAGACCTTTGAACTTCCAAATCTCATCGATTGAGCACATTGCCTTTTGTAAGATAAAAGTTTCTACTTCCACATTTACGTAGTGGAGTGGAAGTATTACTGTTCAGGAAAAAAATCAAAAATATTTTGGCAAAATGGGCCCAAAATGTTCTGAAACGTCAAGAAAGTTTAAGTGAAAAAAATCTGACTGTTTACCTTTTTTGTGTACCTACACGATAAATAACTCGAAAACGTGTTAAGATATCAGCTTAAAATTTGAAACACTTGGAACACTAAAAAAGGAAAAAATGATAAATGAGAGCGGATACAGTTAGTCACAGTGTTTTCCAATCTCAATGTAAGTACTGCCTGTGATTCTTGAGTCTGAGTTTTTAAACACAATTAATATGTACAACAATGCAGAAAAAATGGACATGTTACGTTGTTTTTTTGCCAGCGAGAGAAACAGTGACCGAACCAGTAATATGTATTTTGACAGATCCCCGAAGAGGCTAGGTATTATATAAGGTTATCCCTGATAAAATACTTTTTCAATTTAGAAACTAGTTTAAAAAATATGGATCATTTAAGAAACCAAAAGATGCAGAAATTAAATTTAGTATTGGTTTCACCATTTTTTTATCAAGTTGTCACCTCTCAGGGTATCATCTGTCAAAATACAATTTCTGGCTCGGTCACTGTTTTTCTCACTAACCATATAACAAAACAACATGTTCGTTTTTTCTTCACTGTTGTACATAATAATTCTGTTTAAAACTTCAGACACACAGACAGAACTTAAATTTAGGTTAGAAAACACTCTTACATATCAGGCAGTTGTCATAATGTCATTTATTTTTTCATCTAAATACCTAGTCAATACCTTGACAATTTTCTTGGGAAAATAAATGAGGTTCGACAAAAAAAAAAAACATTAAATTCATCATTTCCAGTGTAAAGAAAAAAAATAAACATACAAATGATTATACCTCTGAAGTTGTAAAAAAAACAGCTTTTTTATAAGCTCATAACCAAACATGGTTTCCATTACAAAAAAAGTAAGGTTATGTTGTTTCTTGGAAATCGTGTCAACAATATTTCATAGTTTTAGAAGTTTGCCTATTTATTTATTTTTTGTTCCTATTGCAATTACGAGTACTACACCGCGGTGCAAAATAACGAACTTGAATGGCCAACCTATTTTTTTTGGAGGTGAAAAAAAGTGCTAATTCCTAAATTTTCCTCTCGAATTTAAATAATAGATTTTAGCATGCTACTTTCAAGAACAGCTGCAGGTGCTGGATTTATCTTCCATTTATAAATAATGTAATGTATACTTTATAGCTTTTTATTGTATATTAATATTATGCGCAGCTTAAAAAAACAGGTAAAAGGTAAATAGTAGAATATTGCAAGTAAATACGAATTATAGATTTTATATACGGATTACAACAACGCCGTGGGTTCGTTTTTTATTTTCGGAATTTACACATGTCAGTACGTCTCAAGCTATACCCTTCCAATCCTAACACATAATTGACCTATTTGCGTTTCCGCCAGTATGGATGTGAATTTAAAAAGTACTATATCATACCGTACCTAAAAATAAGTAAAAAGGTTTCACCGGTTGTGTGTTCTTTAAAAGTCAGTGACTTTTTCATTATAATTGAGACTTCCAAATAGTATTTTTTGATATTTTTACTTTCCCAAACTGGTCCTTCAAATCTTAAATGAACACTTTCGTATACAAAATAAGTACATTTTTGTACAATATTTTAAGATTAGTATATTATACAGGGTGGGTCATTTTAATCTCCCCACAGGAATTTCTCAGAACCTAAGCTAGACACGAAAAAAACGTTTAGATAAAATTTGGAGGGGGCAGATGGCTAAATGAATTAAAATGTTCTGAAACGTCGAGATTTTAAGTTTAAGCGAAAACAAATTTTATGTCTGTCTGTTAACCTTTTTTGTGTATACGATAACTCGAGAACGGTTTGAAATATTAGCTTGAAAGGGTATCTCCCCATAAGTATGGTGAAATGCCCCCCTTTTTTTTTATTTTCTTCGCATGATGAAAGTGTTTCTTAGGGCTAATTATGAAAGGTAGACCGAATTTTAGGTCCAAATAATTTTCCTCTCACCTAGGTATGGAAAAAACCCTGTTTTTTACGTTTTATTTTTTTCTCGGTTTTTAACTGTCGAAAAAATCTGAAAAAAATTCATGAGTACAGAAAATATGATTAGTTTTATGTAAAAAAATTTTCGAGCTCATTGAAGGTCAATATTAAAAATATTACAAAAAAATTATTCAAATTTTAAAAATCCCATATCTTTTAACCAAAAAAAGCTTCAGGCTTAGATTTTTAATGTGTTATATTTTTAACTGTTTTTTACTACCTCAAATTTTTTCAGATTTTTTTGAGTGGTGGGTCATGCCCAAAAGTGCGAAAAATAAATTTTTTGTCCGTGAAACGACTTAAAACGGCTTAAAATCATTATTTTATAGTGTCCTGATTTTTTTTTGCACTAAAAGGACTCAAATGACTTCAAACAATTAAAAAAATATGTTCACTAAAAATAGTAAGAAAAAAAATTCCACTTATCGAAACTAATAGTTTTTATATTTTTTAATTGTTTGGTCATTTGAGTCCTTTTTAGTGCAAGAAAAAAAATCAGGATACTATAAAATGATAATTTTAAGCCGTTTTAAGTCGTTTCACGGACAAAACATTGATTTTTCGCACTTCTGGGCATGACCTACCACTCAAAAAAATCTGAAAAAAATTTGAGGTAGTAAAAAAACAATTAAAAATATAACATATTAAAAATCTGAGCCTGAAGCTTTTTTTGGTTAAAAGATATGGGATTTTTAAAGTTTTGAATAATTTTTTTGAGATCATAATGACCTTGAATGAGCTTGAAAAATTTTTTACATAAAATTAATCATATTTTCTGTACTCATGAATTTTTTCAGATTTTTGCGACAGTTAAAAACCGAGAAAAAAATAAAACGTAAAAAACAGGGTTTTTTCCATACCTAGCTGAGAGGAAAATTTTTTGGATCTAAAATTCGGTCTACCTTTCATAATTACCTCTAAGAAACACTTTCATCATGCGAAGAAAATAAAAAAAGGGGGGGCATTTCACCATACTTATGGGGGATACCCTTTGGGGGATACCAGTCAAGCCATGAATTAAACTTATTTTCATTGGGTTGTAGATGCTATTGGAAGGGAGTGGGGTTCTATCTTAATGTGAAATCAACATACTCATATGGTGTGTCGTCGCATAGGTTTTTGAGACAGAGTAATTCGAATATCACATTGTTATGTCCCTTCTCTGATTTGGCTTCCACATCCACGTAGAAAATAGGGTTAATGAGATCGTTGAAGACGTTGGATCCATGGGAATCAACGGAACCATTGGAATCGTGGGATTATTGGGGCCATGGGATCTATTGGACCATTAGAATCTATTGGATCATTGAGGTCTTGGAATCATTGAGGTCTTCGAATCTCTAGGACCTTGGAATTATAGGGGACATGGAACCATTGAGATCATGGGTTTATAGGGTTCAATGGGATCATTGAGGTCATGGAAATGTTGGCGTCAGTGAGATCATGAGAGCATTGTGATCATAGAATCCTTGAGGTCATTGAATTTTTGAGGTAATGTGAGCATTGTGGTTATGGGATCATTGAGGTCACGAGACCTTAGAAGTTAATGGGATCATTGAACATAGATACTGCGGATACTAAGAGAACATACTCATATAAGGTAAAATACTAAAACATTGTGAAAATTTATGTGTAGCCAAACCAAACATTAAACTTATCTTCATTTAACTGACGGTGGTTTTGTCGCTGAAGAAGAGGAGGCGGCTGTTCTCTTGTATCTTAAAGTGAATTAATACTGTCACAAATGTCACTTTTACAAATGTCAATGTGACATTTGTAAAAGTGACAATACATATATTCATATAACGTATAGTTTTAAAGGTTTTTGAGGTGGGAAAATATCATATCACATTATGGATTCTCTACTTCCATTTGTACTTCAATAATCAAAACAAATCATACGGGTGATGAAGATTGTGAAAGTTATAGAGGTCATTAAATTCATTTAGGTCATTGGTTCATAAATAAATGCCATATAGGTTATAGAGATCATATGGCCCATCCAAATATAGCACTTTTAAGAATATAATTTGAAGATTTTGATTATTTAGTCTAATTATGAGTAAATATGGGAAAACTGGATGTGGAAGTAGTGATTCCATTGACAGCATTTTTTTAAATATTCAATCTAAATATTTATGGAAAAAATCAAATTATGGAAGTAATCAGAATAGTATTTTTAAAACGCTATACACTATATACAAAATACTATATTATCTGGTTATTTTTTTGCTCACATACGTGAAGCACGGTACAAGATATATGTAATTATTGACCTCGCTTTAATTACAACTTGACATTTTTTTGTGGTTTTTAATTAATAAAAATTAGTCTTTAGAAGATTGAAAGCAATGAAACGACAGGCACTAAAAAAATAATAGCCGGAAAATTAGCAAGCGAGCCATAATTCAAAAACGTGGATGTGATAAACATTTCCCTCAAAAATTGATTACACATTCATAACTCATAAATAACTGCATTAAATTACTGTCCATTGTAAATTCTAAAGATGGCACAACGTCGACAGGAATGGAATTATTCTTACCCTCAGATAATAACCTCAGACGTAATTAATATTAATTACTTATAAGAACGTTACCATGTAATTTACTTCAAACTATACGCATACGAAGCGTAAATCTTAAGTACCGGGTGTATTAAAAGTGGGATCCATAACTGTATGTCTTTGAAAATATTAAAAATATATTTCCAACATACAATTTTAATAGGACACCCTTCGTATATCAATGCATTACTAAACAATGGTTCGTTTTCAGTAATGTGCTGCATACTAAAAATTCACAATTAATATCTGCATACATCGTGGGGTCTACTTAGCAAAAATAGAAGATCAATCAAACTATTTCCACATTCTTGTACATTTTAATGCCAATTATCTTCTCTTCTAATTCTTACTTTTATTATTCTTTTACGATAATAAAAATAATATTATAATTTTTACACCGTAATCAACACCTCTGTACATTCAATCATTAGTATCATGCATAGGTACTTAGTTCATATCGATTGAAGGTGAACGCGAAACATGACAATTACAATAAGACACATGATATTCAAATTTACTGTGTTGAAGAAACGAAAATAGACTCAAAATAAAACAATTTGAAAGCCATCTTTAGGACGAAATACTAACATGAAATACGAATATAATGATATATGAGCAAGCACTTAATAGATAATAAAAAAAATACTTAACACTAAAAAATCGCCTCTTAAAACACAAATAACACGCTATTAATGTAAGATTGTAAATAAAGACTGCATATCAGCAGTGAGCAGAAATTATTTGTTATCCAGAACAGAAAAATGGACTAATAAAACCTATTTCGAACAAATACAACGGTATATGAACATACGAGAGCAAGCAGTTTTATACAAATATACCTATGCATTTCGTACAGAAATGCAATGAAATCAACTAAGCTAATTACTAGGGTTAGGAGAGTGTACACTGCATTTAACTATTCAGCGCACCCGCACGGGACCGACGTACTACCGCGCATAAACGAGTCCCGGCGCCTTGTCAGGATCGGTCAGTGGCGTACGTATGGAGGGACAATAAATACATACGTATATAATTTACAAGGCGCGCCGTAGTTTTATAATATCGACCCTACGTTATGGCATACATTTCCGGACCCTACTAATTACACAGGCACATTAAAAATGTCCGTCCGAGAAACTCTGTACTGTAGTATCCTTACGTATTTTGACGTGCTGAATGTGACTCCGGTGATAAATATCATCCTCACCATCACCATCACCTCCCCCCTCAGGTTTTTCCCTAGGTACAAACACCCCTAGGAAAGCCTCACAATTGGCTGTAACTCTTGAGGCTAAGTAAGAAGATTATCCAACTTTCTGAGCATTAATGCCCGATTAGTATTATACAATGCTAGGAAAATACTAAGATGGTTAATTCCCATGTATTGCGACCTGCAGAAGTCTGATCCGACACTAAAACTGCTGTGGCGCCTATGGATTTCTCCCTAGAAACTGTTCTAAATCTCTATTTATAGGTTATTAAGGTTAAGTAAGGCTATTATACCATTAGGCACTAGCATTAGGCATTAGTATCACGTTACGTGGCCGATTTCATGCTGAAAAAATCGGAAATATCTGCTCCTAATATAATTTGACCCACTTATTACTCGAATCCTATACCACCACTGATCCATCATTAATAAGTATTCCCCTTAGGCCGAGGAATCCCTAAGAAAACCTGATATTCCGTAGTCAGTTTAGATGTGTCATCCGTATAATGCTGGGAGAATACTAATCTTTTCTGATTGTGAAATTTTTAATTGATTAAGTATTTGATCCCTTTATAATTGGCGTCCGATACCACAACTAGTCCAGCATCAATAAGTTTCCCCCTAGGATCGGAAAATCTCTAGGAAACATCGCAATCCTACAATCAGTTTCCATAATGGATTAGTCTTTACTGAACAAATTTTACAGCACACGATTGACTATCAGGACTCAAATCCGATATCAGGCTTGCTCAAGCGCCCAAGAATTTTCCCATGCTAATGAAATTCTGAGACACACGAGTCCCATGCAGTTTCACTTGCTGTTTTCAAATCAGGTATTAATTTTCTGTAGCGATAATAATAGTAACATCACCATATCTGAACAATATTTCCCCTCCACCCTCATATCTCAGTTATCTGAAAACCAAATATTTTGAAATTTGGGTGATAAATATATACGTATATACCTATAAGACTTTTGTTTTTTTTTACAAATGATTTTAATCATAGGTGTCCGGCTCTACGACCTAAAAAAGGGGGTTAATTTTTCAAAAATATATATCTGTACCTCAGAGCTAAACTGTATTAAGTGCCAAAAATGAAATTTTATAGGAGAGCGATTTAAAGATTAAAATGTTATTTATCAGTCCAAAACTCTTACTTCCCCTTGATATGAAGAATTAGTATGCTGTGAAGTTATGTATCTATTTTAATTGATTATAGTTTGGAGAATAATTTTGCATGAATTTTTTTTCTCGAAAAAATTTAGTTGATATTGTTACGTATTTCTCTCTAAATAATTTACTTCTTCAATTAAAACACTTTTATTAACACTTTACAATTCGTCGACCTTAACTCTGTTACATCCAAATCACAACTAACTAACTCCTAGCAACAACACCAGTATTTATAGTTTCTACATTTCTAGAAAATTCTTTTGACATCCAGAATATTCAATATGTCATTCCATACAATTCTTTACTAATAACTAGTGTGTATAAACTAAATAAACTAAGTATGTAAACTATAAAACTTAATAAATGTCAGCTGTCACAAATGTCACTTTTACAAATGTCACATTGCTCCCCTCTTCAAAGTTATTCGTCCCGAATAACACTGTCTTCAGTCCTAGGCGGTGGATCTTCGACGACAAACCAATCGGGTGGATTATGTCCTGTGTACTTTGCGAGCCTTTCCAGATGGACCACCTTCGGCTTGCTTCTTGGAGACAGCTGGATGCGGTAGACCAGGTCGTTGATTTTCTTTATTATGGTGTACGGGCCTTCCCAGTTGCTCTGAAGCTTTGGACTTTTTCCTTTCGTCCTTTTTGGGGCGTACAACCATACTGCATCACCAGGCTTAAATGCAGTCTCTGTTGATGTAGTGTCGAGACGCTGCTTCATTTTGTCGCTGTGAATTTTCAGCTTCTCCCTGGCAAATCGGTGGATCCGGTCCATTATCTCTCGCAAGTCCTCCACAAATTCTGGCAAAGATCGTTCCTGATTTTCTTCTACTGGATGGCCAAGTATGAGATCAGTAGGCAACTTCATTTCTCTTCCAGAGGTCAGCATAGACGGAGTGTAGGTAGTCGACTCATGCTGGGAACTTCGATACGACAGCAAGAACAGAGGCACCAATTTGTCCCAGTCCCTTTGATTCTCAGATACGAATTTAGACAGGTAGTGGCATATGGTTCTGTTATGGCGTTCAACCATGCCATTCGACTGGGGATGAAGCGCAGTTGTTCGGGTTTTCTTGATGCCCATTGTTTTCATCACTTCTTGCCACAGCTCTGATTCGAAATTTCTTCCTTGATCGGAATGCAGTTCGAGGGGCACTCCATGTCTAGCTATGACATTCTCGATGAACTCTTCGGCTACAGTTTCTGCTTCTTGATTGGGAAGGGGTACTGCTTCGGGCCATTTCGAGAAATAGTCCATTACCACCATCAAGTACTTATTGCCACGGTCGGTTACAGGTAATGGTCCAAGAATGTCCACAGCTACTCTCTCGAATGGTGCTCCGGATAAGTACTGCACAATTTTACCACGGCTTCTTGTTTTTGGTCCCTTTTTGGCAGAGCACACATCTCTTGCACCATTCTTCGACGTCTCGGCGACAGTTTATCCAATAAAATCGGTCCCTTACTCGAGCCAAAGTCCTGGTTACTCCAAAATGTCCTCCGGTTGGGCTGTTGTGCAGTTCTTCTAACACTTGGTGGATTCTTGCTTTAGGCAAGACCAACTGGTAAACTGCGGATACTCCATCGGGGCTCTCCCACTTCCGATGCAGTAGGCCATCGCGAAGACAAAGGGAATTCCATTGAGCCCAGTATCCCTTTATAGTCGTACCATATCTGGAAACTTCCTGCCAAGTTGGTCGAACTCCATTCTTTACCCAGCTCCGGATTAATTTCAGATCATTGTCTTTCTTCTGGCTTTTCTTCAGTTCCTCCGAGGACCATCCATCTTCGACTTGTACCGTTGTTGCCATTAACAGTTCATTGCAGGTATCTTTCGAAGAATCCAGTACAGGTAGAACTCCTTCTTCAGCCTGTTCATGACATTCACGCAGATGGACCTGGTCTTGTTTCTTGATATCACCGACTCGTTCATCATGCTGGCCGTAGAGAGGTTCTGATTGGACATCTCCCGTACCTGCGTGTCCTGGTTCTCTCTCTGCATCGTTACTTTTATCTGAGACAGAAATCTTGGGGCTTTGAGTACTAGAGTCGACACGCGCCCCCTAGCATCGACTAATTGTCGTTTTCCGAATCTCTTGCTGGCGATCTGGAACGAGAACCTCGCTCCGGGGAAGGGAAGCGACAATTCCTGTGCTGTGTAATCGTCGGTGTCCTGTTTTCTTCTCTCCAATTCCTTTCATTCGGGCTCCTAGATCTTGGTCTATGTTCCGGTTGTCGATCTGGCGAGTATGATCTTGACTGGTACTTTGTCTTGGCTCTGCAAAAACGCTGTAGATGTCCAATTTTTCCACAGTTGTAGCAGCGCCTGGTTTCCTTTTGTGGTGAGTTCGATTGTTTGATTTCATTTAATTCTTGCATTAATTTCTCCACAGTTTCTTTAAGCGATTGGCATTCGTCGAATTTAACTTGCCTCACTCTGGTTTTGTAGCTCCTCGATGCTTCTTTAGCTGCTTTAAATTCCAAAGCAGCTATGAGTGCATCACTGATCGTGGTGTGTCTTCCAAGTCGCAAAGCTTGCTGCATTTCGGTGTCTACTAGGCCATCAATAAAAGTCTGGATGCCAATTTGTTCGAGAAATTCTTTAGGTGCTTGAGGGTATGCCAAATGGACAAGTCGTTCGACGTCAGCTTCGTATTCTTGAAGGGACTCATTGCTTCTTTGCTGTCTACTTTTTATTTGGGACTGGTAAACTTGGCGGAGGTATTTGTGTCCATACCTTATTTCTAATGCTCCTACAATCCTGTCGTAATCGTTTTGCTGCTCTTCCGGGATGCTCTGTAAAATTTCTAAAGCCTGACCTCTGAGAGATATGACTAGCGAAGTAGCCATTTCTTGTGGAGTCCATCCGTTGGCCTTTGCGGCAGCCTCAAATTGTCTGCGGTACATGGACCATGATGACTGTCCATCGTACGTGGGAGGCTTAAGCATTTTGTGTACTGACCTTTCAGCATGCATAAGGGTTGAGTTTTGTAATGGAATACCTGGTGAGGTCGAATAATCTCCAGAATCGGCTATTGAAGTACGATGCAATTGGTGGCCCAGTCCTATCTTTTCCAGTATTTCTCTCTGTACTTGCCGTTTGGTGTCTTCCAGTTTTCTTTCCATTTCTTCCTTATTATTTTGAAAGTCCTTCTCTATTAGATTAACTTTTATGCCTACCTGGTCAATCTGCTGTTCCACGCCATCAATCCTCCCAGAAAATTCATTCAACCTGGTGTTTATTACTTGCTGTGACTCGCAAATTTCCTGATGACGCCTCTCTGCCTCGTCTCGGTCCTCCTGTCGCCGCCGTTCGTCCTCCTGTCGTCGCTTTTCCTCTCGCCTTTCTGCCTCCTCACGGTCCTCCTGTCGCCGCCGTTCGTCCTCCTGTCGTCGCTTTTCCTCTCGTCTTTCTGCCTCCTCACGGTCCTCCTGTCGTCCTTGTTGCAAGAATTTTAATATTTCACTTACATCCATTGTCGTCGTTTCTTCGTTGTATTTTGTAGATCTCGTATTCACCATATAACTTTTTTTTTTTCGAATTCTTCTATTATCCCACCGCTGTCACCAAAATGTTACGTATTTCTCTCTAAATAATTTACTTCTTCAATTAAAACACTTTTATTAACACTTTACAATTCGTCGACCTTAACTCTGTTACATCCAAATCACAACTAACTAACTCCTAGCAACAACACCAGTATTTATAGTTTCTACATTTCTAGAAAATTCTTTTGACATCCAGAATATTCAATATGTCATTCCATACAATTCTTTACTAATAACTAGTGTGTATAAACTAAATAAACTAAGTATGTAAACTATAAAACTTAATAAATGTCAGCTGTCACAAATGTCACTTTTACAAATGTCACAATATTATTAAACACACATTATGATTGCCTAGCCAGGGCACATGTTAGGACTTAATATTATTTAGTACTGTCTACATCCGAAAGTATCATGAGTAGGAGTTATTACTTTTAGCACGTGAAAGACTACAAGAAACTGTGTAGGAATATCAAATAATCCCATTTTCTCAAAAAATGGAGTTAACACAGTTTAGCTCTGAGGTACAAATATATTAACGATTTATTACGGCGAAAAATAATACCATATTCTTATTAAGCATTCTCAGAAACTCCACGCTATTTTATTGTAGCTGACAACCTAAAACCTAAGTTAAAAAAACCTCGTTTCATTACTACCTGTTTATTACTACTTGTGTTGTTACCATATTTTAGCAGCTGTACTAGTATTGTCAATATTGTTAGTAAAAACTTGTATTTGAGAAATAAACCTTTTGAATTTGATTATCTAAAATATACTGACGTCTTGCCACCCGTACTTTTAGCTCATTTGGAAGATACTGATATAAAATTAATTTTTAATCCTCGCTGAAAAAGTTAATAGTATAAACAGCTAAATTACAAACATGTCGAAAAGTATGCAGATCATGTAGAGCGCCAACTAATTATTTTTACCGTATCCGCGAGAGCAATAACCCCATTTACATAATGAGATTAGATTAAGAGCTGAAAAAAATCGCAAAACATAAAATGCAGAACAATAGATTATTGTATTAGAATAAAAATAACATTAGTGTGGAGAGAAAAATCTCGACTAAATCTACTGTGAACGAATTTCGGGTGATACATATCAAATAATTGAATCTTTTTCGACTAGTTCTATTTTTTTTTGCCGCTACACCCACAACTGTAACTTAACTGTAACTTGTTTTCGAAACTTGTTTTTGATTTTTTATATGGTGCACTCGCAATTGGACAAGCAACTTTTACAAGTATACAGTTAAAGAGTTTAGAGTTTTTAATAAAATAACGGACATACATATTTCTGTTGCGTTAAAGAAATAAATTAATACTTCACAGAACAAAACCAATACACAAAAACATTCACAGCCCTCGCATCTTCCGAAATTTTTCTCGAGCGTATAGAAAATAATCATCATCAACATGTCTCAGCAAATACCAACTTCTTTGGGTTTGATATTAAATGTTAATAACATGGCAACCCATGTTATTAACATTTAATATCAAACCCAGCAATTTGTGACACGGGATTTAAATGTGGCAGGTCAGGTGGAATAGGAAGAAAAGCAAATTCAATAACAGTTTTTCGTGACAAAGTTGTATAACAATTACAACAACACTCATGTATAAAATCTGCATTCATATTGGATACCCGAAAACATTGTCCAGTAACCGTCCGTTTCCAATAATTGTCTACCTCATAAGGTAGACAAACAATATTTTTGCATAATGAACAAATGAACCTATTTAGTCCACCAAATTATGTCACATACGACAAAATTTAGTTCATTACCATATAAATTCATTTGTACACATTTATCTAAATACAATGCTATCTTTTCAAAAATCTTTACATTAGTTGGTGTTAAGGTAATTAAAGAATCAATATTTTTTTGTCGACAAAGTAATATCTAAAACAGTACAGTACTTTATTGTCGCCTCTTGCTTCTTAGCGACCAACAAACAACCAGCAGTAAGTAAAATTTTCCATGTGGTTGAAGTTATACATGTTTTTTACGTTGTCTATTAGTACGACAATAGTAATAAATATTCACTTATTTTTATTTTTTTAGCGCTTAATATTTATTTATCTTTTTATATTTATGTACAATCTTTTGCGGTCCATTCAATACCCGTGGTGCTTTAAGACCAAGCAGGATAGATAGGTCGCATGTTGTTCCATTGTCGCGTTGGTGGTCCTCATATACATGCACCCAGTAGTATGTTCAATACTAAAAACCTAAAAATAAGTGTATGGCGTTTAATTAGCTTTGAAAACACATGTTTCTATAAAATAAAACGATTTTTAACCAGAAGGAAAAACATACTGCTTGTTGCATATTTAAAGAATAATGGTTTAATGTAGAATAAATATATGTATATCTTCTCTACGGCACTGTACGTATACTTATATGGTCACAAAATATATCGGTTTTCTTCTCCTGTGAAAAATTAAATTAAAGACTGACAAATAATGCAACCGGTAATTGTAAGGTGGTTGAGTAATGGTGATGACACCGATGGAAGATTAACACCAACGGATAAGATTGCTGGATTATAAAATATACATATAGTACCGAAATCTTTCATGTAGCAGATTGCGACGTTGTTTTGTCATATATTTTCCAGTGTTGCTACCTGCCAAATCACAATCGACCAAAGACATCGATCGAAGTCGAACTGCTGAAATGAAAATACATAAAAACAAGCAGCAATAGATTCGTAACATAGTCTGAAATTATGAATTTCCATTTCGTTTAGGGTAGTTAAATAAGTGAGTGGTTGAAAAACTAGGCTTTTGAATACTAAGATGTTCAAAACGGTGAAAATATTATATTTTTACTGATTGCTACCCAAAATTGAGATATACATACATAAAATGTAGATAATCCTGCATAGTGTCCCACTAATACTTATCTAATTTACAATAAAATTTAAACCTCCTTGTATATATTCCCCATTATCAGGCACCGTGTAGAATTGCTTACATCTTGTTTCTGCCTTAATTTTGGGTAACAATCAGTAGAGATTTAATATTTTTTTATGGTTGATGATTTTTTTTCAACACCTGATTAATGACATGACCATTATGATCAATACGACCTTTATGACCAATATGACTTTTATGATCTGTATGACCTTATAATGTCATATTGATCATAATTATTGTATTGGAAATAAGCATAGTAGTAAAAATGATATTAAAGGCTTATTAATGTGATATTTGAAGTCCTCTACCTCCTAAAACCTACAACACGTCACATGAATATCTTTCTTAATATACATTTAAATACAACCCACTTACCCCACCCCTTCTTTGGGACAAGTAATACCATCAGCCAAATCAAAATAAATTTATAATTTAGCTTAGCTATACACATACGTTTTCACCATTTTTTTAATAATTTCATAACATTTTGCCTTAGTTACCCCTGTACCCCCTGAGGAGAAGGTAGCGAGAAAGAGTATTGTATAATTACTACAATTAATCTTAAAAAAAGTTATTTTAACCTAATATGAAGAGTTACCCTCTTCAAACCCCCCACTATATTAAACCAAAAACCTTTACATTTGCCGACTGTGTTGTGTTGTATGTCCACGTGTATCAAATTTGAAATGCATATCTTGTATCGTTTGCAAATTGCCTGTAGACAAATACAAATTTTATTAACCTTATTATTAATGTAAATTAACATACCTACAACATCGCTTATTTGGAATGTTGAATTTTATATCAAATGTATTTTTTATCTTTTATATAAAAAGTCGACAAACAATTTGACCTTTTTGGGTTAAATAATTTTACGTAGTTAAACGTTTTTCGTAAGCATAAGATTTATAAATGCATATGTTTTTCATATTTTTCATAAACCTATTTTAACTTTTTTCACATCTTTGGCCTTTTAACATTTTGATATTTTTGAAAACGTTAGCATTTGTTTTGTCCTTTTTGATGTATTTCATATCTTTAACCTTTCTGCTCTCTTTTTCTTTTGACCTTTTTGACCTTTTGACCTATGTCATCTTTGACATTGAACTCGATAATATCTCACCTACATACTTAACATTCTTGATCTGACTTTTGAACACCATTCTTTAGCTATTTAGAACTATGTAAAATAGGTCTGAGTTTTTGACCTCCTTGACTTTTCTAGAATTTCCTCCTTAGTCTCCTTGACCTCTTTAGTATACCCAACATTCTTCATTTATTTTTCATTTATGACTTCCATGACTAAATAAGCACTACTGATTATTGAACGTATGTAA
Source organism: Aromia moschata (assembly GCA_029963805.1). Lineage (NCBI taxonomy): Eukaryota > Metazoa > Arthropoda > Insecta > Coleoptera > Cerambycidae > Aromia > Aromia moschata. Next base: position 62,857 of record JAPWTK010000469.1, read on the forward strand.
ATAGATAGTGTCGCTTGAAACGAAATTGAAAAATGTGTGTAAACCCAAAATTCAGAAGGAGGGTCTTTACCGGAAATATACATCTCTATCTCTCTCTATTGGAAATATGAAGCAACATAAGTTGCTTCTCTTTGAATCTTGGGTGTCAAGAACAACTTTCATTGAGATTCTATAAAAAAAAATTCCTCAATTATGGTGACTATAATACCGAAAAGCCTTAGCTGTAACTTACTACTTCAGGAAGCAATAACACCATCATATTTAGCAAAAATTTACAATTAATGTTCAGACGTAAAAGATATCATTATTGCATTCCCACACTGTTACCTGTCTACCTCATTAAGTTGCAACTTAACAATAACAATTATGAGTGTGTTATGTCACGGTCTCTGAATTGCGCAGGAAGGAAAAAAGATTTAACTTTCAGAAACAATAGCTCCCTAACGGGTCTCAATTTAAGCGTATACATATTTTAAATTTTAAGCGTGCATGTACAGGGTGATTGTTTTATCTTGACCACCCCATTTTAATCGTAAACTCATGTATACTAATGAGTAACGCTGAAGAGAAACGGTTAAACACGTAATAAACATAAAACGCGCCATAGAGGCGTACGTATCATAAATCCAATACACAAAAGTAACTAATAGGCTTTCGCATGTTTGCCATATGTAATTATAAAATTATATCACACTATTTAACGTATTGCATAGAGCGAAGGTTGTACAACAGCACCAACTGTCACGGGACTATTGCAATCAAATTAAATTGAGGAAACCCCATAACATGCTACACGAGTTGTGTCGCGTCGCCGGAAGCCAACTTTACTTATGAGATATATGGCGAAATGTAAATCAATCAATCCCTTTTTTGGGCATAATTTTTCACCACTAAATAATAAGTAAGAGAAACAAAAAAAGTGAATTTTTTCCTGAAATGGGTATCCCAAGCTTTTTCGTTTCACCTTTGTCTGACAACAAATATCGACTACAGAATGGCTCTGCTATTAAAGTTTGCTGTCACTCGAAGGGGGTGAATAGGGATCAAATTTTTACGTTGAAAAGTTTCTTCTTCTTCAAAATCTAAAATAATCTAAATATGCACAATAATTGAGGTACTGAATTTATCCCGTTTGACAGTTCCACACTGTATACATTCTGTATAGGTAGTCATGAAAGTTATTAACAAATTTTATGATTATTAAATATATCTTCTCATTAGTCTACTGGAATTTATTAAAATATGTAGATAAATAAGCACTAAATACCTTAAGTAATAAAATCGCCAGTTTGATTTATACAGAATGGCGATTTTTACCGCGTTCATATAAGGAAACACGACAGTTACCTAGCTGTACTTAGGAAAATGCAATTACTTTGGGTAATAGTGTTCTCAATTTGTAAGCGTTTCACATATGGATTTCAAATATGATTTACCGAGCACTATGTTTCAGCTTTAAACAATATTTTCATAATCCATGTTGTTTAAAATTTCGTCAATGTACATATCTGAAATGTAATCAGCTTATGGATAGAACAACATATATGGTGTTTCACGGTGAGTGGCCTATTAAACTTTTTGAGAGAACTATACATGGTATAGAGCTAAACATTTAATAAATTTAATAATAAAAATATTTATTAAAAATATAAAGAGTTTTCGGGGATCACCTACACATCTAAAATAATGGCGACATTCTGGCACTTCCGGATATAACAGGAGTGAATACTAACTTTGTTATTTTAAATGGTATGCTATATTTTATGCCATATTTGGATATATGTACTACATACTCTCTAATTTAAAATCACTTTAATAACCATTGTATATCTCTAAAATGAACGGTTTCCGAGATATTTCAATTTTAAGAGAAACAATTGAAATTTTAAACCTGTAGAAAAAAATTAATAACTTTCGCTGTGGTAAAATTATATGGCTAATTTGTTTACCATGTATGTAAGTATGACAGATATAGCTTACTGTTAAACATACTAGATATACGACAAAATGTGCAGTGTACTCAAGATACAGGGTCAAATTTGAACAAATATGTCCTTCATTAAGTGGCTTATTTTAAATAAAACGCATACATTTTATGATTCCTTTCGCTTCGTTTTTTTATTCTTTTTCGATAAAACCTAACATTACCTAAAATGTACAGTTTTCGAGTTATTTCAAATTATTTGTGAAAGTGATTAGAGGATTAAATTTGAACAACTTTACCCTTCCTTAAGCCGGGCATTTTTAAATAGAACTTGCTGTATTTTATAATACCATTCGCTTTTTTTTCCGTCCTCTTTCTATATACAGGGTGTCCTATAAGTATGTTAAAACTTAGAAAGGATGCATTCTACAAGTGATTTTGAAGAGGGTCTTTCAATTAGAGCCTTCCCTGTAAAGTTATTCAAAAATACAGGACGAGCCAAAATTACATATTTAATTGTTTATCTCAATAACGGAATAACGAGTCTACGAGAATAACGGAATCCCAAATTCTTAGGTTATTCCGTTAATTAATTAAATTAATCTCAATAATTTTTATTAATAATAATTTAAAATGTATTTTTGGTTCGCCCTGTATGTGTGAATTTTGAACTTTGCAGGGAGAGCTTTAATATAATAGGAAAAAGTTTATTCCCTTTAAAATCACCTGTACAACACGGTGAGTACGGCTTAGAAGTTTTAACATAATTATGGGACACCCTATATACTTTTGCGGTATGGTTCAATTTACTTGATATCTACCTACCAGGTGCGTAAATTAAGTAATGAGGCTGTTTTTTTTTATTTTTTTTTATTCGAATAGAATTACAATTCACTATTGTCTCCTTCAAAGTAACATGTTCTTCCATTCCTGATAGCAGTATACTCACATACTGGAATAGCCTTCAGTTGGTCGGTTACAGCCGTTTGAATGTTTTCTATGGTCCCAAAATAACGTCCCTTGAGGTGATTTTTCAATCCCGGAAAGAGAAAAAAGTCACAAGTACTCAAGTCGGGCGAATAAGGAGGCTGAGGAGCCACAGGAATGTTTTTACTGGCTAAAAACTCGTTTACTGAAATGGCTGTGTGACAAGACGCATTGTCGTGACGCAACATCCAGTTGATCTTGATGTTTGGTCTGTGGTCAAAATCTGATGAATAGTGGTGTGATTCAAATCTAACTCTTCCCCGATCATTCTTGTCGTCAACCGACGACCTAAACGTACAAGATCCCGTATTCTATCGACATTTTCATCGGTTCTTGAAGATGCGTGGTTCATCTTCAATCGTCTCTCTTCCTTCTGAGAAGGCCTTACACCACCGAAAAACCTGGACCTTTGAAAAAAATAATGTCTCCGTAGGCGTATGGAAGTTTTGCAAAAGTATCCATTGCGCTGTGTCCAAGTCTGAAGCAAAACCTGATAGCACACCGTTGCTCAAAATTAATGTCACTCATTTTTAAAACGCACTAGAAAAAAACGGTTTACGAAAAGTCACAAAGAACAAACAAATTACTCTAACAAGTTCAAACTTGTACTGAAGGTGCATTACATGTTAACCAAGAAGACTTGAATTAAGGAGACCGAACTCGTTCGGTATCTAGGGATCAAATCTGTCCGCCTCCAGGAGGCGCTGTAAACAGTAATGTACTCGAGTCACGTGATGAGCAGTGGTCAGCGGTCCACGTGTGAATGTTTATCATAGAAAACCATGTTATCATTAAGCTGTCAAAGCGGGTGCTTACATGCCGTTTGGCTTGAACAAAAATATATACAAAAATAAATATGGTTCAAAAGTGCTGTGTTGCATTGTGTGATTTAAGAAGCGGTCCGAAAAACCGGACATTATTTCAAATTACTGATGTATGTATGAAACGAAATATTTTCCTTTGTTGTATTGTTAACGTTGAAGCACGTAAAATGTAATATTTTGAGTACATTTTCATATTGATCATTGCGAAAATTTGTAATTGCAAAGACATACTTGTGTAGATTCAATATAATATTCAACAACAACAAATTAACGAAAAATATCGAGCGTCTGTCAAATGTATTCGCACCACGGACATTCACACGGACTCTAACCTCTAATGCACACAGAATAGTACAGAACCACGGTATACGTATAGATATCTGTTTATATACCGTAGCAACCAGAGTACACAACTGTTTACAGCGCCTCTGGAGGCGGACATATTCGAGCCCGTCGCGTTATACAGCGAAAAGCCGCAGTTCGGTCTCCTTAGTTCTAGACTTCTTGATGTTAACCTACCGGCCTTCCAAAACCCATCCCGGCAATGTTGCTAGAATGGGCGCTACGTTGCCAGTCTCATTACTTAATTTACACACCTCATATTCTTCATATATAGGTACCTCGTATATTCGTCGAAAAAATCTAATTGTAATAATATTTGTTGTTCATGGAACACTGTAGCTAATGTAACACTCGCTTTAATCGTTTTGATAAATGCCTTGAGATAACTTAAAATCCATACTTGTAGTCATATGGAATACTAGTATTTATAGAAAGATGAAAGTTGGAAGCGATCGACATCTAAAATACTGGCATCTTTTATCACTTCTGGGTACAGAGGAAATAATGAGAGGAATACGAACTTGGTGGTACTACTAACTGGCAATTGGCATGCCATATTCATATGCCATCTTTAGTTTATAAAATCATTAACTTATCTCTAAGAGCCACTAACCAAAGTCTACATATTTATATAAAAAAAATGCAACAATTGCAAATATTTATCTAGAAATATTATATTTCGAAAATACACTAAGTGTTGTTACTTCGTTCCCTTCGTTTTTTTCATCCTCTTTCTAAATAATCTAACATTCCCTATAACCAAAATGTACGTTCTTCGATTTTGTCACGCTATTTATCAAAATGGTTAAAGCATGACTTAAAGTAATGTTACATCCACGTTATCAACATTATTACAAATTTTCATCGTTTCACTTACATTTCTTATATTATTTGTAGACGCGATCCGCCCCGGCTTCGCACGGTTTACGACATCACATTCGAAACCTCTAAAATTATCAGTGTTTCTCTACTATATTATGCATGTATTATACATATAAACCTTCCTCTTGAATCACTCTATCTATTAAAAAAAAACCGCATCATAATCCGTTGCGTAGTTTTAAAGATCTAAGCATATATAGGGACAGACAGACAGCGGGAAGCGACTTTGTTTTATACTATGTTATGATATACCGAAACGTTTAATAGGCGACTCATCATGAAGCACCCCGTATATTGTAAATATATTCCACAAATGTAACACAACGCTTAAAGACTTGGTTGCTTAAGCTCTCCTCAATAAGGTAGAATAAAAGCATAAAAACGTTTTTAGATACGTATAGGTGGATTAAAAACAGGACATTTTTATGAATGAAAACTGTTTTGAATGAAGGAGCTAAATATATATTATAAACATATCGGGGTAGGGTCAGATCAACTCTTTAACATACTGGATTTTATAAACACACATATAAAAATGTAAATCATTTAATTACTGTTCATTCATTTACTAGCGGATGAGCCAATTAACCAAATCGACGAAAACTGGTCTCCGTATAATAATAAAACAAATAAATAACAGTAATTAAAATTCTCCGAAACGGCTAATCTGCAGTTATAAATTGAAGAGTGACAGGTGCAAGACGTCTTATTATTCTTAGTTAATTTCTTTCAGGTGTACAGGGTGTTATCGAAGAATACTGGGAGATATCCCAACGATTGTAAATAATTCGTTGAGTTTACTTCAATCAATATTACAAGCGTTTTAATAGCGTCAATGTTTTCCAATGACAGGGGCTTTGTCTAGGCTGTTAAAATTTTGTCAACAATTTTCAACTTATACATGCTAGGATTCAAATTTTTTATTGTAAAACAAATGAGTTGCACTTATATTGTTTAAATAAAAGTTGGTTAGATTATTTCGCTACATCGAGGTATCTAGAATTTCACGATACCACAGTATACTGTGTTCTTGTTCGCAAAATACCTGTTTTTCGTAACTGAGACTCATATATTTAGTAAATAATTAGTATCTCTGCATGTGTCCACTAGGTACGGAACCCAAATTTGGTTTATGCAACTGTAAAGATGTTACCAGCAAAGGACACCGCTCCTTTCTAATGGAAAGTAGCCCGCGATGAAATTGGCTGGGGTTGATATATGTTGTTCCTCTTGACCACAAGATCAAAAGTTCTCAAGGGCACCAAATTCAAAAATGCATAATTTTCCGAATATTACAAGTTGAAATATCACTATTCGGCATCTTGACGTTTATGGCATATATTGTTATAATGACCTCGGGAGAAAGCGATGACCCGCCCGCCGCGCGCCACTGTATTGCGGCACGATCAGCCAACGCTACTTATTACTGACTGTACATATATCTTATTTTATACATATATATGTACGTAAGTATATATTACGCGTATACATAAGTAAGTACGAATACTTATAATTCTTACAGTATCTTACTGACATAATGCTGTTATTCAGAATAAAGTTTTTTCATATTTGCTGGCATCTTTTCAGTAATCAACATTAGTAAGATTAAATGCCTTAAAAACAATTAAATTAGACATCGTTTTGAATTCAATAGATTTAACAATCGTTGTAATGTTTTCCTCAGCAGGGGAAAAGTTGTAATACAGATAATTTCCGCACCATTATTAAATACTTGATGTTCAGCTTTGACGGATTTCTGGGAAAACTGATATTAACAGTAGAGGTTTATAGTAAACACAATACCATTTTAATTTGCAAGTTAAAGGAAGTGTATATATAATGGGAAACATTATGAAGCAAAACTATAATAAATTGCAATTAAGGTAGTGTTGGAAAGACAACAATGATCGACAGTCACCATTGTCCAATAGTTATTTTCAAAATTGTATCTAATCGTGAAAAACGCTTCAAATACTGCTCTTAGATCGACTTGCTAGACTTGTGGACTACTCTTAGACGAACATCACGCCTTTTAAGCAAATATGTTTGAAAATCAACGTTTACTTCAATTATTAAACCAACTTACAAAGACAGCTTTAAACAAGCAACAGCAATCAAGACAAAACAAGACAGCTTTGGACAAGTTTAGTCTCTCTTGTAGGTATACGTTGATGCTTATGGAGCAACACACACCGGTCATTGCAGTGCCATTACATGGATAAAAACTTGGTCTTGAAGAAGATTAAAGAAGACTTAAGGGGGTCCTCTAGTTTCTCGGGTCGAAAAAAATCGAATTTTCGCATATAGTCATGGATTTCGACTCAGTTTCACCAAGTTTTGACTAGATCTGTGGCTTTGTTTTGAGAAACAGGAAGTGTGAATAAAAAGGAAGACAGTGGGAGACCTAAAGTTCACATTGCACAAAAAGTTGAAGAAGTGAAGCAAATTGTTAATGAACATCCACAAACCTCTATTCGGCGTTAAAGCCAGTAAGTAAATATATCCTACGAAACCTGCAATACAATCTGGAAATGTGACTTGCATCTGCACGTTTATCGTTTAACCTCTGTCCAAGAATTGTTAATAAACGACCAGCCCCACAGTGTTTTAAAGTATAAGCAAGAGTGGGCAAACATCGATAATTTGTTTTGGGTTGGAAAAAAAATATTTTTATCTGCTTTATTATAAAATAAGAAAATGTAATAGTATTTTTAAGCATAAGTTTAACCAAATCTAGTTTGATAATACTTATAACTAACTTAAAATTACTAAGGACATACTCAATCCAAAATCAAAGCTCCAACCACATTTTATGGTGTTGTAAATAGGAATTGTTGTTTCCATGACATTATTTCCAATACCTCTCAATAAAAAACAAAATAATATTTCCTGTTTTAACATTGAATCCACCTCTTCAGAGTAATCGTTGAAAGTACAGATGTATATTAATTTTAGCACAATTTTTGTTACCCTATTGGATCGAAGGTTATTAAGCTACTCTTCCTACAGATCCATATTTTTTTAAGAGCAGTAGTTTTCTAAAAAAAAATTATAACACAAAATATTGCAATCTAACACAGTAACCGAAGTATGGGAAGTAAAGTACAATAATTGGGTTAACATCTCTAAAAAAATCTCGAATACTGAATTAAGCAATTTTTTACCAGATTCAAGAAAGTTTGGGCAACTACTAAAGATGTACGAGTATACGAAAAGATCGGTCAAATTTAAACATTAGACAAATGGCATAAGAGCTCTTAACTTGAGTAGTATTTTCCATTTAGTAGTATTTGTAAAACAAATCCGTCTGCCATAATACCTACAATAAATCCGATTTAATCGGTTGGTACATGCACAATTGTGGAATTTGAGCCTTGTTTACATGATATTTGTGAACTACAGTGATAAATATTAATAATTTTCGAAATGCAAAATATGATGTTTCGGACTTTTGTCCACAGGACTCGACACTGTGAGCCAGAGCAAATGCAATTTTCAGAGCGGTTTAGGGAAATTTGCATAATAATGATAACGTCTTTTTGAAAAAACCTTTTCAATGACGATGCCTGGTTTTACCTCTAGTTACTTGGACCGTTTCTTTTGAAGGGACTCTCATTCGGCGCGATTCCGTAATGAGATTTTAGAAAATTTTATAAACGCGTTAGAGGATGAAGAGATGCAACTAGGCTAGTTCCAGCAGGACGACGCACCAATTCACGGAACTCTTGATAATTTACATTTTTTGGAATTATTTAAGTTTTTGGAAGACCAAATCTTTACTAGTAATATGCCAGTTAGGTGGCCACCATGAGCCTGCGGCCTGAAACCCTACAATTTCTTTTTATACACATTAAAAACTAGGTTTTCAAAACCCCTTGCAAAAATTACAAATAGAATCACAAATAAATTCCCGAGTTTTAAGAACTCCCCTAACGTTTTCGATTCCGTGAAAAAAAGTTATTTATGTTTATGTTTTATTTACGTTTTATAAATGTGTTAAACACATAAAGTTATTTACGTACATACATTTTGTAAGTACTTAATACCAGTGCCGGTCGGTGGAATTTGACATGCTCATATTTTCTTAAGGAGGAATGGGACCAACACCATCATTTAGGGGGTGGTTACTAGACTTAAGTAGAAGGCTATAATGGCAAAAAATCTTCAGGAAAAACTTGTGTAATTAATTTTTCAAAAATGGCTACTTCTTCACCTTATTATCAAATTATCAAATTTGCATACATACTCCTCCAAAGTACGACCAATATGAATAAATACGAGTATATGTACAGGATTAGTGTCTATAATATGACAGGCTTTTGCGAGTTTATTATTGAAATTGGAAAAAAGTTTATCAGGCAAAAGTTATAGATTTTTCCATAAGGTTTTATAACATGATATGAGAAAAAACAATTGAACATCAGAAACCATAAAACTGAACCAAAGTTGTGTGTTTTTATTAAATAAGTATTTTTGCATATTCTGATTCCCCAAATGTTTTCCTTTTCAAACATAATATATAACATGTCTATGTTTACTTTAGCATATCGCGGCATATATCATGTTAAAAATAAATAAAAAAACTTCAAAATTTCCCTTTTCGCTTCGCAACATTATTCTTGTTTTGAACAATTAGTAATAAACATAAATGAATGCAATATTTCTGAGCTCAATATTTATTAAAT